>DWAV01000268.1:0-22719 GCA_018231305.1 Noctuana lactifera
CCTCCACGCAGCGCCCGCCATTCTCGCAGCGGCAGATGCGCGGCAGCGGCCGCTCCGGCTCCACCGCTGCAGCATTATCGGTTCGAACATTACTCACTTGTACATCTATTGATGTTAAAACATACGTAAAGCTAGTGAAGAGGCGGTACGCACCGGCGTCGCAGGCGCGGTCCTGCGCGCGCTTGGGCGGCTGCAGCAGGTCGGGGCAGGCGCAGCGGCGGCCGGCCGGCACGCCCAGGCACAGGTGCGAGCAAGCGCGCCGCGCGCACGCGCCCGCGCTCGTGCCGCTCGTGTTGTAGCGCGCCCCGTGCCACACTGCACACACACATTACACATTATCAGCCAGAGGCGAAGCTAGGGTATAGGGTAGAGTTTTCGCCTCAATTAATTTATATCAAGACCTTCAATTAAAGACACTTCAATTCCCTTATACAATGTAATAAAAATGTATGATGACAAGAGTAACTACGAGTAACTCACTAGATTATGTAATGATGCGACATACCTTTGACTGCAGACGGGTTGACTAGATCCTTCGATATGACGAATGGCACTCCCCTCCCGAACTTGTCCTGCCGGATGAGTTCGCCGGTGTCGCGCGTCACCCAGTACAGCGATGACTCGAAGACGTCCAGTGACAGCGGATGCTTCAGGAGATCTCCTTTGAGAATGACTTTCCTGTTGGAGCCGTCGTGGCGCATCATCTCGATCGTGTTCAGCTTGGTGTCCGCCCAATAAATGGCGTGATCCATCGCATGGTCAATCGCCAGTCCTGTCGGGTGCCGAATGTTCTCGGTAATGATAGGCCTTCGTTTCGAGCCATCCATCCAAGCGGTCTCAATCTTCGGCGCGGAGCCCGCATCGGCCCAAAACATTTTACCCATTTGCGGATCCAATACTAATGATGTGGGGCTTTCGATGCCAGCGGCGACCAGCGCTCGTCGATACCGGCCGTCAGTCCTTGCGACCATGACGCGGCCTCGTGGCTTGGAGCCCGTCCTGTCCACCTCCGTCCAGTACAAGTTGTCGCCGACGTAGTCGACGGCGATAGCTGTTGGCTTAGAGTTTCCCTTCATATTGAGATCTTGAGCATAGCCGCTCTTCACTTGCCCGTCCAACGCATTGATCATGTATGATCGTTTGATGGTCTTATCGTAGCTGTCCGCCCAGAAGATCATCTCCTGCTTAGGATCGTAGTCTATGGCCTCGATTCTCTTCTCCGATGTGATGATATCAAACTCTTCGTTCTTTTCTTGTGCAAACGCATGTATCTCTGGCCCGTTGGCGAACATGAGAATCACGTTACCGTCCAGTGCTTTGCAAACACCCGACAAGTTATCAGCTAGCCTGTAACGAACATACAGACGTTTCATTTTGATGAAGAAATATTCATCTTCTATTTTTAACAAAGTTTTTAATTTAAACTAATGGTATTTTATACAGAAGATTATTGTAACATTACGAAAGATATATTTAAGCGCTAAGAGCGCACGGCAAGGTGAGTTTGATGCTTACTTGAAACCGTCCCTGCAGCTGCAGGAGTAGCTGCCGTTGAGGTTGGTGCAGAGGTGCGAGCAGTGGTGCTCGCCGGACGCACACTCGTCCACGTCCACGCACTTCTTGGGGTCGGCCGGGGAGATGATCCAGCCCTGGAAGCACGTGCAGATGTACCCGCCCGCGCCGCCGCCCGCCGCCGTCAGGTTGGTGCAGAAGTGCTCGCATCCACCTGCAAGTAGTTCATCAGCTTGATTAAAGTGAGTTCTACCCGTGTACCAGTTTACTTTAGCGAAAAAGGTTTTATTAAATTAACGAAGTTATAATAGTCAAAATCTCAACTTCCAGTTCTATGGATTTTGATTTATTATTAGGCGACGAATATGTAAGTTTTGTCAAAAAAAAATTGCAAACAAAAACCAATTCAATCTAACTTTCATGCTAAGATGGGTTTAAAATGAGTCAGCGGGTGGCAAAGTTGAAGTATCAGCGGAACGAACCCTTGTCCAGGGGGTCGCAGGTGAGGGCGTGGTGACAGCCGCGCTCGTCCGAGGCGTCGCCGCAGTCGTCGGCCAAGTCGCACAGTCGCGCGCGCGCCACGCAGCGCCGGTTGGCGCACGCGAACTGCGAGAGCGGGTCGCAGGGCCGCGCGCGCGCCGCGCACAGCGTCATGTTGTTCTCGTCCGAGCCGTCGCCGCAGTTGTCCACGCCGTCGCACACTTGGTACCTGCAACCGTCGACCCGTAGTGAACACCCGCTCTCGCCTACTAATTAAACCGATAATTAAAAAGCCGGGGTACAAATATTGGCAATTTATCGTAGAAAGTGTATAAAACACTTGATTTCAAAGGAGTGCCGAGAGTTTTTTTCCGCCGGCTCTTTTCTCCCGTCCTACCTTAGCCAAAAGAGCGTCTAATGCCGATGTACCGTATTATTTGACGTTCATCCAGTGTATACGTGTACCTTATGATGAATAAAAAATTTTAAATTTGAATTCGACAAATTTTTTATATCACGATGCTAGTAGCCTACTGGTTTAATTTCGGCCTGCCTAATATAATATATACACACAGTGATAATTTACAACATCAAATTTTACCTAGGAACGCAACGATGGTTGTCACAGTGGAATCGCCGCAAAGTATCACAATTGAAGTTGGTGCAAATAGAGCTGGCTTCATCCGACCCATCGCCGCAATCGTCTGTGCCATCGCACAAGTCCGATTGTGAAACGCACAAGTTGTTTGCGCACTGGAACCTAAAAGACATTAAACAATTATATATTTTATCGATTCTCTCTAAATTAAGCAATTGTAGCTAGCACGTTACCTGCTCTCAGGACAATATCTTCCTCCAGGGAATCGCGGTGGACATCCGATTTCATCTGACAAGTCTCTACAATCCCTGTCTCCATCACACCTGAAGTATGCTGCAATACAGTGTCCAGATTTACATTGGAATGTTCCGTTCTTGCACTTAAATCCGCCACAATCCATTTCATCTGTGTTATCTCCACAATCATCTTCGTGGTCACATCTCCATCTAGACGAAATACATTTGCCGTTGCCACATTTGAACTCAGATTCGGAACATTCTCTATACTTGTGCTGACAGACGGTTTCCGATTCGTCACTTCCATCACCACAGTCATCGGTGAAGTCGCAGAGCCACTGTTTTGGTATGCATCGTTTGTTCTCGCAAGTGAAGTCTGTTTCACCGTTGCAAGTTGGACAATTTTCAGGAAGTTCATCAGACCCGTCTCTGCAGTCATCTTTACCATCACAGAACAACCATTTTGGTATGCAGCGGTAATTTGATTGTCCGGGACAACGTCTCCATCCAGTTGTACAGTTCTTTTGCCTGCACATATAAGCAGGTTCATCGGAATCGTCTCCACAATCGTTATCGAAATCACACATCCAGAGCTTGGGAATGCAACGACCGTTTTTACAGGAGAATTCAGTATCAGGGTTGCAAGGTCTGTTATGACACATTAATGGATCTTCATCGCTGTTATCTTTGCAGTCAGTATCGCCATCACATTTCCAGCTGTCAAGGATGCATCTGCCGCTAGCTTTACACTTGAATTCCAGAACAGGACATTCGTGTGCGCACTGTGCTTCATCGCTTCCATCTCCACAATCGTCGTTACCGTCACAAATCGTTGCAGCAGGTGTGCAATTAGTGTTTTTGCACTGGAAGGAACCTGCTCTGCAATGCCTAACAGGGCAGGTTTCAGGTTCATCAGATCCATCCATACAGTCTTTTTCACCATCGCACTTCCAGAACCACGGAATACATTTTTCGTCGCGCCCATTACACCTATGTTGACCGTCGGTACAGTTAGCGATACATGTTTTCATATCACGAGCCAAGTAGAATTGGTTTGGACAGGCGCATTTATTTGTAGTAGCACCCTCTTCGCCATAACCTTCGATGTTTAGATAACTAGATTCGTGAGGTGGTGCTATGAGACAAAGGTGGGAGCAGCCTCCATTGTTAGTTCCACATGGGTTTGGGTAAGGAAGTTGTCGCAATGGGTGCACCACATGAATGTCGTACGGACGATGAGTAGTATTTCTGAGGGTGGTGAGGTTTTCTCCAGAATGTTTGTTAGCTTTGCTTATTGCTTTCAGATTCCAGTCGGTCCAATAGATTTCATCGTCGAATAAACTTAGAGCAAACACATGAGGCACTTTGCTGCCGGATAGCACTACATGTCGATGTCTACCTTCCAAGTCAGCAGAACCGATATAGTCTAAATGAGCATCAGCCCAGTATATCCTGTCAGTAAAGTAGTCGATAGTTAAGGCATTTGGCCACGCGATGTCGTCTTCCCAGTTCAAAATTGTCGTGAAGTTGGAACCATCCATACCCATTTTACCAATATAGGCTTGAAGATGCCATGAAGTGTAGTACAAGTATCCTGTGCCTGGATGGACAACAAGTGCTCGAGGGTCTGCAATACCTGTTTTTAGTGTCTTTCTCCTGGTACCGTCTAGTTCTGAGACGTCTAAATTCTTTGAATGTCTGTCGAGCCAATAAAGTTTTCTTCCAATCCAATCAACAGCGATACCCTCTAAACCATGAGAGTCGTGTCTTATAACAACTTCTTTATTAGGATTTGGATCGGAGTAATCGGACCTGTAAATAGTTTTAGCCGAAACGTCGGCAAAGTACATTTTTTGTTCTTTGACATCAAAGTCAATAGCGACTACATTCATGAGATCTTGGTGTACGAGATTATAAAGAGTAGCATCTGTGGACATATTTCTAACATAATATTTATTAGTGAAGATAACCCAAGCTGTAATGTTGTCCTTTCTCTTGCAAGTATGTTCGTCAGGTTCTCTTTCATAGTATTGATCATTACATTTACAATAATAGGAACCAGGCGTATTTGAACAGTACTGCGAACAAACTCCAGGCGTTTCAACACATTCATCTATGTCCGCACAAGCTTTACCATCGCCAAGCAGTTTATATCCTTGATTACAGTCACAGTAATATCCGGTTAACGTATCTATACATTTGTGTCCACACTGGTTGATTTCTAACTTAGCACATTCATCAACATTGCAGTGTGCAGGTTCATCGGAGTCATCTGTACAATCAGACACTTTATTACAGACTAATCTATTATCGATACATTGATCGTTGTTACATTTAAATTGACCGGCTGGGCACGTCTTATTTTGTTTAGCACAGTCAACTTCATCCGAATGATCGCCACAATCATCTTCACCATCACATCTAAAGTGATTTCTAATACACTTGAAGTTTTGACATTTGAATTCTTGATCCGAGCACTGTTTGTACTGTGTGTTACAATGTTTGCCCTCATCGGAACCGTCTCCACAATCATTGTCGTGGTCACACACCCATCCAACGTTGATACACCTCCCGTTGTTACATTGGAATTGGTCATCAGAACACGGTGTCGGTGTTGAACAGTGATGTATAGTTGAGTTTTCATCAGCACCATCGATGCAATCTGGGTCTCCATCGCAAAGCCACTTTTTGGGAATACATTGGGCACGACCCCAAAATTTATTTTCTTGGCAAGTGTACTCGGTTTCAGCGTCACATTTTCGTTCATTGCATTGATGTCTGTCATCCTCGTCACTATTATCGAGACAGTCGTTATCTCCATCGCAGATGTATATCCTCGGTATGCAGTTTCCGTTATCACAGGTGAATAGGTCGCCGAAACATGTTCTGCCTTCCGAGCGACAATATTCTGGTGGTTCATCAGCTCCGTCACCACAATCGTCGTCGCCATCGCAATACCACGTCGCTGGAATGCAACGGTGATTCGGACAACGAAAACTGTTTTGTGGGCAGGTTCGTTGAGCACAGTGTAGTGGATCTTCATCAGAATTGTCACCACAGTCGTTGTCACCATCACAAAGCCAATATGGCTCGACACAAATATTGGTTTTTTCACATTTAAGATGATTAGCTGGACAAGTGGTATTTCGGGGACAACGTTCATGGGTTTCGTCTGAAGTGACATTATCTTTACAATCGTTAATTCCGTTACACACTTGAGTCATTGCGATGCATCGGGAGTTCTGACAAGTAAATTCTCCTTCATCGCATGGAGCATAAATGCACCCTTCCTCGTCAGAACCATCTTTGCAATCGTTTTCGTGGTCACATTTCCATGACTTAAATATACATCTGCCATTATTGCAACGGAATTCATTAGTTGAGCATGAGTGATAGGCGCAGTAGTTCTTGTCTTCGTCCGAGTTGTCGCCGCAATCGTCATCACCATCACACGACCACATTCGACTTATGCACTTTCCGTTCCCACAGAAGAATTTGGTAGGGTCGCAAGTGATATTTTTAGCAACGCACATGCGACCTTCATTAACCAACTTTGTGTTATCATCACATTTACATTCTACTGTATTATGTGGAGCAGGGTGGCAGCTTTGAGCACACCCTCCATTGCTAATATTACAAGGGTTCTTCTGGCACTTCTGTCTGCTGGTACTGTAAACGTGTATATCTCTAGGAGAGTCTTCTAGCCTCTTGACCATTTCAACCATATTGGCACCAGTATGTTTCTCAGCTCGATAGACTCCACGCAGTTGTAAGTCTGTCCAATATATGTAATCGCCGAAGACGGTTATAGCGAATGGATAGATAGTTGCAGATATAAGTACTTCTCGATCTGTTCCATCAAGTTTAGATCGTTCAATTTTTTCGCGAACTGCGTCAGTCCAATAGAGCATGTTTTCGTCAAAGTCAATTGTAAGACCACTCGGTTGGGATAAATCTTTGTCTATAATGGCTGTCTTCAGTGATCCTGCCATTGTGGTTCTGTAAATTTTGCCAGAGGTTCCGAACCGACCCCAATCTGTGTAGTATAATGTACCATTGCAAGGATCTACTACAATAGCTCTGGGGCGTTCTACTCTTGCAATCATGACCATCTCAGTTCCATCAAGATTCATCGCATAGATTGAGTTGTTGGAGCTATCGGTCCAATAGATTTTCCTTTGAGTCCAATCGTACGAAATTCCTTCAGGATTGATGTTCTTACTAATAATATTTTGAATATTAGCAGCGTCTGCGTTATTGGCAGACATCCAAGCTATTCTAGCCCAAGGTCGTATTTGTGTAAAGAATAATTTGTTGTCGGCATAATCAAACTCTACACCAACAACGTTTGTTAAATTGCCAATGGGTTTGAAAGGAACGCCTGTAGATTTTGGATCTAAATTGACAGCACGAATTTCAGTTCTTGTTGTGAATACAAGGTATTCATCGACAACGTCACATTTTTTAGGATTACTTGCGGAGATTTGGCCAGTAGCGCATTCACATCTGTGGGTGTACCCTTTGTTTGCTTCGGGAGGATAGCTGAAGCAAAGCTGATCGCACCCACCGTTACCAAGCTTCCGACATGGATTGTTGTCATCAGTTGGTTGGTTATTCACGTCAAATATTACAATGTCTCGCAGTTTTGGTAGATTTGTGCGCATCTTCTCAGGCATTGACATATTTCCAGGCAATTTAGAGGCTTTGTATATCGTCTGTAAGTTCCTGTCAACCCAATAAACATTTCCTGTATGTACCGCGATTCCCATCGGGTTTGGAAGATTTGATCTAATCAACTGTCTATTTCCACCGTTGTATGAAATTTTCTGTATTTGGTCTAATTTTGAATCGACCCAATAAACGTCGTGCGTCAACATGTCAATAGTTAAGTCCCGTGGGTTAGATATTCCTGAGCTGACAAGGGTCTGCCAATTACTTCCATCAAGATAAGCCTTGCCTATACGAGGATATTGACCATAATCTATCCAGTAGAGCAACCTCTTAAGAGGGTTGACTGCAAGTTCTCTGGGAGCATCCATGGTTGTTTTAACGAGAACCTTTCTATTGGAGCCATCGAGCCAGCTCATCTCTACATAATTTTCGTGTGGGAAGACATTGGTAAAATACAAGTTACCCGCAACCCAATCCACTGCCAAGCCTCGGATTCCATTGCTGCCAATACCATCTTTGATGACGTGTTCTAGCTCGGTACCGTTCGGCCTGATACGGAATATACCGTTCCATTGTCCCCTGTTAAACTCTACCCAGTATATATAGTTGTCGGCAAAATGAACATCAACATGCAAGATGTGATGACCCAATCCTGTTACGGGGACCATGGCTTCAGCGCTGTTCTCCAAGCTGTATCCACGGATAAGATCCAGCTGTGAAACTACTGCAAACGTCTTGTACGGTACACAGTTCATTTCGTTCTCTTTCCTATAGCCGACAGAACACGCGCATACCCTCGAGCCACCTTCACCGGGGATGCAAATTTGCTCGCAACCGCCATTATTCAGCGAGCAGGGATGATGCATCATCTTTCTCTTTTGGAATATCGTTAGTGATTTCAAGTCACTCTCGTTATCAAGTATAACCTTGATGTTATCACCATTTGGAAGGTCAGCCTTAATGATTTTCTCGTGTCGAGGATCCAAGACGTACAGTCTGGAATCTAATATCGCAATGACTTTCGGGTAGGAAATAGCATTGTTTTCCGTAAGTATCGTCTTCTTGTCGTTACCCTCCGTGTTAACGCTCTGCACGGTGCCCGGGAACTGCGTACTGTAGTACAGGACCTTCTTGTCAATATCGATCGCAACCGCTTCGGGTCTCTCGATGTCATCAACCAATATCACTGGATACGACCCGTCCATGTTGGCTTTACCGATTTTAGCTGGAACTCCATATCCGCCTTCGTCCGACCAGTATATTTTTCTGGAACAAGAAAGTATAAAATTAAAAAAAAAATCTTCGAGTACAGACTTTTTCTGGGTAGTAAAACTTGACATGCATACCCCTCAGTGGGATCCAGACAAATGCCTCTAGGTTTGGCGATAGAGGTTTTCTTTCCATCGTTGGCAAGCACGATGGTGCGGAACTTGACCTTGCCGTCGACTCGGATGAGCTCGACGTTGCTGGCGACCCTGTTGGCCAGGTACAGGTTGCGGCCGAGCCAGTCGAAGGCTATCGCTGAAGGCGATCCCACCACTCCGCTGTCGGTGAACGACTCGATCTTATTGCCTCCGCCGTACGGCATGCTGTATATGGTACAGTTCTCGTCCTCGCTGTCACCAGAAATCCCTTGCAGCCAGTACAGCATGTGACCTTGGCGATCGTAATCTAGCTGGACGCCACCTGGAAAGTTGTTCTGATTTAGTGTAAGTTCAATATAGAGCTAATATGATATTTGACATTGATTTATTTCGTGCATTTAAATGCATATATAATAATCATTATAACGAAGTACATTATTTTTATTTGAACATTATCAATACCTTGAATGCCCACGACCGGAGGCAGTTGACTCGCGCGACCTGACCCATCAGTAGCCAAATCAATTATTTGTGTTCCTTTCAGTACCATTAAGTATGACGTCTCCTCTGAAAGTTAAAAGAATACATTTAGAATTTCGTAGAAAACTTGACGTGACATTACCATCGTAGTAATTGTATTTACCTTCAATACATTTGCCATCTGGCAATAACTTAAATCCTGGCTTACACATGCAAGTGTAGCCAACTGTCTTGTTCGGGCTCAGGAGACAAAGATGTTGACAGGTGTCCTTGCTGCATGGCGACGGGTACTGGGGCTGAAGCGACGGATGGTGGACATGGATAGACAGAGGCTGTGATATCAAGTGCGATACAACAGTTTGGTTGGTGCCGAAGAATTTGTGAGCTGATAGCACTCTGTTCAACTGACGATCTGTCCAATACAACGTGTCTTCGAATAACGTTAATGAATGTGGATGCAGCAGATAATGGCTTCCAGCTAATACTTGCTGGCGCCCTGAGCCGTTGTAGTAACAGAAATCTATAAAGTCCAGTTTGGAATCAGCAAAGTAAACCCTTTGGGTTGCAGTGTCCAAGGTCAAGCCGTTGGGCCAGTAAATCTTCGTAGTAATAATGGCCATGCGTTGTGTTCCATCCATGCCTACTCTTTCAATGCGTGGATTTTCACCCCAGTCTGTCCAGAACAACCATCTAGCATTCGGTGCAGGGTCCAAGCACATTCCTCTGGGCTGAGTTATGTTTCCACTCATCAGGGCAGTTCTGGCGCTACCATCTTCTTTAGCCACTTCGATTGTGTTTAGCTTGCTGTCCAACCAGTAGATATTTCCTCCCACCCAATCATAAGCCAGACCTTCAACTAGATCTAGTCCTGTTGAGATTATCACTTGGGGCTCACTTCCACGATCTAACCGTGATATCTTCTTCAGCTTCATGTCTGACCAGAATATCGTCCCCGTATGCATATTCGACGCTGTCGCAACAACATTTTCTACGTTTATGGGCACTCGTTCAAGTCCCTGCTCATTTAAGTCTGCAACTAATATGGAATGCCTGTTAGAAATGATTAGGAACGCACTGGAATGGTTATTAGCTTTGCACGAGTGTTTATCCCCAGCGAGTTGATATCCGTCCACGCAGCCACAGAAGTAGGATCTTTTCGTGTTCGTACACGTTTGCGAGCAGAGTCCTGGAGGGTTGCACTCATCGATGTCTTTGCATGTGAATCCATCTGGCTGTAATTCTTCGCCGCTTGGACAGAGGCAGAGTGGTCCGTTGGGTGTTTGTTTGCAGTCGTTAGAGCAGAGGCCTGTTCTATGTTCGCACTCCGCGAAGTCACAGCCGGGACCTTCATCAGCTCCGTTTGGACAGTCCAAGTTGCTGTCACATACTTGAGTAATGTTGACACATTTGCCTGTTACACCTGGACAAGACCATTGTCCTGAAGGACATCTGTAAATAAAATAAATACAAGACTTAATAAGTTATCTCAGAATGGAAACGGGTACTTTCCGTATATTAATTTTGATATAGAAAAGATCCGACTCGAAGGACTATGTTAAGAGATTGGAAGGAATAGAAAAATAGATTTTCGCAAGGAATGTCTTCAGTATAAATAATATTTGAAGAGACATATGAAGTGGTAGAGAGTAACGTTTGTAAGTGTAAGTTAGAGGTAACCTGAAGACGGGCGGCTTGCAGGCGTGCAGCACGCTCTCGTCGGAGCCGTCGCCGCAGTCGTCGCGCGCGTCGCACACGTAGGCCTTGAACACGCAGCGGCCGTTGTCGCAGCGGAAGTGGCCCGCGCCGCACGCCGCCGCGCCGCACGCCGCCGGCTCGTCCGACAGGTCCTCGCAGTCCGGCGTGCCTGCATACAACCGCACACATTCATACAAACCTTTGTTCAAACCTCAGGGATACATGAAATGCAAGAGGCAAGTCCTCACCGTCGCAATACCAGGTGCGCGGGATGCAGATGCCGGAGGAGACGCACTGGAACTGCTTGTCGGGCGCGCACTGGTGCGGCGCCAGCGACGGGCAGCCCGCCTCGTCGCTGCCGTCGTTGCAGTCCGGGATGCCGTCGCACTTGTACGCTTCCTGCGCACATACACCAAAACTATACCAACCAATAACTAAAGTTTCTTAAGGATTTTTTTGAAATAAATAATTGCTTTCAACAGCAAATCAGGGCCAAGAATGTCAAATTTAATAATTTTCGAAGTATTATACTGACTAACCAAACATATTCTTTGGAAAAATAAGCCCTTGAACCTAAAATATTTCATTACTAAGAACTTATCATTCATCATTTCTAGGAGTGCCACAGGGTTGCACATTAGCACCACAACTTTCAGAACTAGTCATCATACACAAATATAATGATATCCTAAAGAATCTTCCATTACCTGGACACACTGTTTCAAATCTGCGCACTTGAATTGACTGGCAAGACATGACACAGGAGGACAGTCCGCTTCATCTTGTTTATCGTAGCAATCGTCGTCGCCGTCACACACCCACGACGCAGGAATGCAGTGGCCAGTTCGAGGACATGTAAACTGATTCAAGTTCATATTTAAAATTGTGCGGTCAAAAACAACACATAAGCATGAATCGTGCTGTGTAAAACAAAATGTCAACAGAATGAATACTAAATATACATATACTGTATAGTATAACATTAATTTAGAATGGTTGTTACACATAATAATATAAGTATTCTGACGGTCATAATAGATACATTTTACAAATATAAAATAGGATTATGGAAATAAGTAACGAAGAAAGTCCAGATTTACCACACGCTAAGTACACATTTCAAACTCAAATTTGATGAAAATAATATTATAAATAGAATAATACAGGTATTATAAGATGAAACAGAACATAATGTAATAATGGAGTTAGCCACAACAGACATCAAGAGCGTTTAAGATAAACTTACTTGGAAGTATGCACATGTCTTTTCAGCGCAGTGAGATCCCTCGTCAGAGCCGTCGCCGCAGTCGTTCTCGGAGTCACATTTCCAGGTGTTGGGGACACAGCGTCCGTTATCGCATTGGAATTGGGATGAACTGCACGTCACATTAACGCACCCGGTCTCATCAGAAAAGTCTCCGCAATCATTCTCAGAATCACATTTAAACGTCGCCGGAATGCAACGACCCGATTTGCACATGAATTCCGACGCAGCGCATGTTGTTTCTAAAATTTAATTGAGGTATCTCCAGTTTAGTACTATATCACAAAAAGTGCAAAACAGGTGCAATAAAGATCAATAGGTGTAAATATGTGAGAGGAAACCGAAGAAAACGAGTGAATTAAAATGCAAGTTTATTATAAAAGATAAAAAAATGATTAAGTAAAACATAGTAAGTAATTGCAGGTCATGGAAAATCTCAAATATAATCTCAATGGTGTTTGTGTTGGGGGTCATCGGTGGTGGTCAACAATGATTTTTCTACCCTATCTAATATATCCAACAGTGACTTACTGGTGCAATTCTGCTCCTCATCGCTGTTGTCCAGGCAGTCGTCGTCGCCGTCGCAAACCCAACTTTTGGGGATACAACGTTGGTTGTTGCACGTAAAGTCCCAAGTGTTCGGGCACGCCTGCACCGGCGGTTCAGAATTAGGATCCGCTTCACAAGTGACACTATCTGGAGCCAATTTCTCGCCGTAAGGACAACCACATTTCACAGTTAATAGCTCCGTGTTGTTCCTTGGTATGGCAAAGCAAAGTTTTTGACAGTTACCGTTATTGTGTGCGCAAGGCTGCATTGGATCGATTTTCTGGACCTCTTCACTGTATACTTTGACGCCATAAAGTCTGTTCGTTTGTGGCTCTCGAACCATAATGTCTTCTTGCTCTCCAGTCAACTTGTGCAAGCGTACTATTGCGTCTAATCTCCAATCGGTAATGTACATGAATTCTTTGTAGATCACAATAGAAAATGGATGTCTTATTAGTCTTGAATTTACAGTTTTGACATCTGTACCGTCTAGTTTTGAATGTTGAACATGATCTAGTAAAGCGTCGCACCAGTACAATCTATCTGCATCAAAATCTATGGACAGTCCATTAGGCCAGCCTAATGTTACGTTCTCGAATACAAGCAGACCACTGCCATCAGTGTTGGCTCGGCTTATATTTGCGGGACGATCCCATTCAGAGAAGAAGATAAAGCCTTTGTTAGGGTGGACAACGATAGCACGAGGTCTTTTCAGATCTTTCAGGAGCGTTCGTTTATACGCAACATGTCTCGTCGACAGTACATTTAAAGTTCCTTTCCTAGAATCAATATAATATAGGTTCTTGGAAGCCCAGTCAACTGCTAAGCCTTCTACACCTTCGTTTTGAGAGGCGAGCACAATTTCCCTGGTAGATCCATTCCTATGAACTCTATAGATGACGTCTTGTAGCACGTCTGAATAATAGATGTGTTCGTCGCGAGAATCAAAATCTAAGCCGACAAATCTGGCTCTTCTCGATACTACCGGCAATATGGCATCACTAAAACCTTCTATGACTGGGTTCAAAACTTTTCCCTTGATAAATCTTTGTTGGGAATACATAAGGAACTCCTTGACGAGATCACAGTTCCTCAAGTCAGTTTCTAGCCTGTAGCCGATATTGCAAGCGCAGCGGTATCCCAGCCCGCCATTCTGTAAGGCAGTCACTATGCACATTTGCTGGCATCCACCATTATTATTTCCACAGGGATTATTCACAGAGGTTTGTTTTAGGGAATGTATCACAGTCACCGCTTTGGGCTCCCTGATGTCTTTCATTTTATAAATGGCTTGTATACTGGAAGCTCCTTCATATTTATTCACGGAACTTATTCCTTGCTTGGTGCTGTCCGACCAGTACACTCTGTCTTCGAACAAGGCTAGCCTCGAAGGGCTGGGCACTTGTTGGCCCCTCAGTACTAAAAATCTATAATTACCATCGTAGTCTACTGTTTCTATATAATCTAATAGTGAGTCGCACCAGAATATTCTTCGAGCTATCGTGTCTACGGCGATACCAGAGGCCTTATAGGAAGCTTCAGATACTATCGATTTTGAATGCGTTCCGTCCATATTCGCTCTAATTATCTGAAAAGTAAGGTTTATTACAACGTCTACTGATATTGTTTCACTTATTTCAAATATAAAACTGATTTTACTTTGTAGAACACTGAAATGGTCAAAATTAATAGCTCATTTAAGATTTCAGAATGTGTGCACGTACGTAATTAATACATGAATGACAGTTTGTATTTGAATACCGATACGTGTGTATACGTGTGTATGCAGTATCGACTCACTTGACTGCTGTCAGCTACGAACATGAGCCCCAGCGTGGGGTCGAGCGCGATGTCGGCGGGGCTGGTGAGGTTGGAGCCGAGCACCACGGCGTGCCAGCGGCCGTCCAGCTCGAACACGTCCACCTTCTGGCCGATGGCGTCGGCCACGTACAGCTTGTCCCCCACCCAGTCCACGGCCAGCGCCACGGGCGCCCACGAGCCCGCTATGGTGATGTCGTTGCCCACGTAGCTCGAGATGCCGGCCGGGGCGTTCAGCTGCTGCGTGTGGATCTACGGAAATAGACAAATATTTTGATTTAGTATTCGCAAACGTGTATTTTAATTATTTAGAAGTGAGTTGAGGTTTTTCTGGTTTTATCAAGAACTAATTAGAAACGGATTGGAAGTTATATTGTTATACTTTTGTTAACTATTTACTTACATTCTGTTAGACTTTTAAATTTTATGTGATTCAGTAGTAAGTTAACTTTTAAAATATTACATTTGCGACATATTAAGGATGAAAAGGATGAAGAAATGGCAAGCAGTGAATGGTGTGTGGTGAGAGTGGTGAGTGGGGAGTGTACCTTTCTAGTCTTGAGGTCGGACCAGAAGAGCAGGTTGCGGCGGTAGTGGTAGTCGAGGCCGGCGGCGGCCGACGCGTTGGCGAGCGGCGCGGGCGCGCGGCCCAGCAGGTCCAGCCGCAGCACGCCGCGCTCGTGCGCCAGCGCCAGCGTGGCGCCGCCGCCCGCGCCGCCCTGCGCCGCGCACCGCCCGCGCTCCTCCAGCGAGTAGCCCGGCGCGCACGCGCACGTGTACGCTGCAACACAACATCAAATAACATTTAAATCCTGGGCCTCGACGCCAACTACGACATTTGATGTGGTTATATTGTAGTCAATTATACTGACAGCCGGGAGAGTTGACGCAGAGCTGGTGGCAGGGTCCCCACTCCTTGCACTCGTCGCGGTCGGCGCACGTGCGGTTGTCGGGCGCCAGCGCCAGCCCGGCGGCGCACGCGCACACGCCGCCGCTGGGCGACGCCACGCACTTGTACTCGCACTCCAGCACGGGGCACAGCGACGTCGCTGCACATTCAAGTATTATTAATAACAACATTCATTATTGTCATCTCCAAAACAATTATATCTTTGATGGTTAAGAAAATACAGTGTTATATCAAATTACTGGATACAGATACAATAAAAGAATATCCTGGAATATCATTGCTTGTCTCCTCGTGACTAATATTAAAATAACACTAGCAAAAGACAAAATATTTGATGAAACATCTACCTCTTTTAACGCAATGTCATGTAAAAATAAAACAATTATAAAATTAACAAATTTAAAAACATCCTAAAATCATTGATAAGAGTTTTTGGGACTAACATCAGGTACTCGTACGCTTGCCATACACGACTGTGATGAAATGATCAGCGATATTTCTATGTCATCGGATTTTCCTAATGTATCCAACGTTCTTTTGATTAAACTGTTGATTACCAAGAAACACTCACAGCAAGCAGTTTCCTCGTCAGCATTATCTTCGCAATCTATCTTGCCGTCGCAAAGCTGCGATCTGGCAATACATTTGTGGGTCCCCCCGGGGCCTCCTTTGGGACACAAGTACTTGTTATCAGGGCAGGCGATTGCAGTGCAGTTTGCTTCGTCAGACCCATCAGCGCAGTCTTTGTATCCGTCGCAGTGGTAAGTGGCTGGGATACAGAGAGCATTGCTGCAACGGAACTGCCCGATGTGGCATGGTGGGAAGGCTGCAAAACGTGAGGAAAAAGTTATTAGAATCAAACTAGAACAGATCCAAGTTTCAAAGCATCAATAATAAGACACATGTTTTGTTTCTAAACTGAAAGAACAATACAGTTCGTGTATTGTAACAACTTTTGCCGAGTAAAATTCAACGACTCTAATGTGAAGTTCAGAATAACAAATGGGGCACTCACTACACAAGACTTCATCAGAGTTATCGCCACAGTCGTCCTTATGGTCGCACTTGGCTGACGCATCAATGCACTTGTGTCCGGCCGCGCATCTGAACTGGTCCAACCGGCAAGCTAGCGGCTCCCCCGGACAGCCCTGTTCGTCTGCACCCGTTCTGCAGTCTAGATATCTGCAATTAGTCATATTACACAATTAGACGGGACACAAGAAGTCAGATAGGCGAAGGCGATGTGAAGTTTAATGGATGTCCGCTGATGACAAAATCGTGCACGTTTCTATGCTTCGAAAACAAAATAAAAGAAGAAAATAAAGGAAACAGAAGGGTAGAAATTATAAAGAATTTTTATTAAAATCACTTCGACTTAGGACTTCATTTGTAGGCGATAAAGCTTCTTTGCTTACGCTCCGTCATTTGGTCCGTGATCTAGATCCAATTAAAGCAAAGTATAGGATAAAAAATATCAATACAATTCCTGCTTACCCGTCACATCGTTTTTCCTTTGGTATACAGGGTCCTTGCGAAGACACCTTCCCAACGTTGATCCCTTCCATTCCACACTGGAAGTCATCAGTCTGGCACTTGCGGTATGCTGGAACGAAATAAAACATATCCATTTGAAGCAAGCTTACAAGGTTGGCGGCTAATATGGTAAGAAGCATTTTACACTGTACATATTTTGATATGCGTGTCCTAAAATCTATCCTCCTAAATTACTTATAACAATATCATAAATAATGTTTTATTCGTCGTATTAGCAAGCAGCTAAGCCAAGCCACCCACATTAGCTTAACTGTATTAAAGCGCTATGTCGTATTATTATACACTTTATACATAGATGCATAGTAGGACATTTTGTATAGTTCATATCCGAATAATTTTCAAAGAGCTCAAAATTATAGCGTCACGGATTAATAAGCGGGGCGCGTTATTAACACGACTCAATTAATTAATTCAAAACTGGATCGTTAACGATTGTGCTTGCCATCAAATTGATTTAATGAATCATATTTCATGATCGTACTCATAGCTTTAATAAATCCTTGTTCCACTTTTGTGTTACAGTAACAAACAATATTTTATATACCGTGCAATTAGGTGTTAAGGTACTTGCAGGTAGTAGGTATGGGTAAAATTCATACATGAGTTTAAATTATAGAGACGAACAAATTGTGTCATAGTGTTGCGACAGCCTTTAGCATGAGCAATCCCATTATACCAAGATAGAATAGAAAATACTGAATCAATCAATATATAGATAAATCTGAAGGTACCAAATTCTCAAATTATATGCATATCGAAACATCGACTAGCAAACGAGCATGCAGGCCACCTGATGTTAAGTAGTCACTGCAACCCATGGAAATCCACGGCCGACCTCAAATAGGAGAGAAGTCCTATCTAAGATAATTCGTGGAAGCGTCACTACTCACGAGGACTGACATGGTCGCCTCAAATATAGGTTGCCAGGCAGGAACCTTGCGACCTGTAACGCAAGTAAATACTTGCGTAGTAAAAGTACGCTGCTACAAAACTTGCTTCACGATGGGTTATGAGCTGTGTAAGCTCAACCACCTACCAATATTATAACAGCATCACATAAAAGTGTCTATCAATGTTTATATAACAGAATTTTACGTTAAAACACTGCAGCGTAAGATTATTTTTGTACAAAAGACCGAAAGCAGAAAAACCTTTAGAGTTATACTTGTAGGCTTAACATAACGCATGCATATTTACCGTACGTGAAGACCGTGCAGTACCTACAAAACATTCGCGTGGCTTTTTATGACAAACCTTCCGCGGTTCCTAACATGATGTGAAGTAAGTTGTGTTCTTAGTGGATCTGTTTACCGAATCCGGATCGATGTCGACATGAGTTTAAATGTTGTCATAATTTTGACATGAAAAGCAAGGAAACCTTGTTCTGAGCTTCTAACTTAACGGTTTTATTGTTTTTACTTCAAACTCTAAAATCATTTTTTTCAGCATCGTTCTTCACAGGCTTATTAAATTGTTACATTATTGCAATTTTCACAGATATTAATATTAGGTATATACGACAAAATACTTATAGTAATTTCAGCCGAACTTGAAAAATATTGCAGTAGGTACAACCGCTTTTGTTTTGTTATATTTATCTTTAAATTATTTTATCAGAAAATACTAATAATATCACGAAATAATGATACTCCCATTATCAGTAAACAACAAGGTCGAATCATACGAAGTCCTCACCCTTAGATAATGTGATTTTCATATAAAGTTATGCAAAAACCCTCAACCGAGTCGCCTTTCAGCTGAAGTGGCTCGAGACCGAGACCAAAGCCTTAAATGAACCCTTTGTAGCTTCCATTTTTCTAAAAAAAACCGGATGGCAAGGTTTACGGTATTCTAAATTATGCAGTAAGTCACTCGTTTGGAATAAATGTTGGGTTGGGAGTGCGTCAACGAGCAACATCAAAACTTATTGTCATAACTCACATTGATTCGACAACCCGTGTGGTGTAGTACCACGCCATTCCACCATTCGAAGGGTTCGGTCCCCGGCGGGGCAGATATTTAAATGATGAATTTAAATTTCTGTTCCCGGTCTGGGTGTTTGTGTTGTTATCTTTGTATGTGTCCATGTCACCCACGACACAGGGAATCCTAGTGTGGGGCTGTGAGTGTAAAGCGCTATTTTTTTATTTATATACTCAACAGAAAAGTTGCTAAGTTACGAACGATACGTGAGAGTACACGTAAGTTACGAACTGTAGGTGAACCTACGTGAGATCACACATTTGGTTTGGAACACAAGTTTATTGTCCCACTTTTTATATAAAAAATTAAGAGAAGCTTTGCAATTATATAATAAGGTGCTTATATAATTTTATGGTCGCCTAGTACTCGAGATGTTCGATGACCTGAAAATGTGGGTCGATGAAGATTTAATATCCCAGACTGAAGGCAAAGGTATTATCAACGAAATTGAAAAATACTCTCTCATTTTGTTTATTACTTATGAAATTCCATTTGATAAATTAAATCTAATTAATAATACTGTTGTTGAAGACGTTTTAGTTATTTTTTTTAATAAATATTATAATTATGATGTCCCTATAGTTGAACAGTAATGGTTGTAGTTGGTAGTACTGTAAAAATAACACCATCGATAAAATTTTGTGTACCAACAGATTTCAAAATGGCGCACATACATCTTACACAATACACGTAAAACCATAAAAATAAGATTTAGCATTCTCTTTAATAAGTTACTTGTAGGACTATGCTTTGAAGTTAGAGGTTTAGTTGTAGGCGCCATTTACAAAGTTCAATTTTCTGAATTCTCATCCCGAGCACCAGAGGCGCCATTATACTCTGAGTAATCTGCAGTTAGCCAGATTATCTAGTAAAGAGACTAGTACAAAAAGATAAAAAAATGCATTTGCTATTTTGTTTCAAGAGAATATTTTGTTCTGGAAATCGAAAATGTACACTAAAAACCAAGTTTTTTTTATTTGCTGTAAGCTTAAAGCTCTAAAGGGTTCATTTATTTTATTAGTTTTAGTAAGTACTAGTATTCGAAGCATTAGGATTAGGACGCTTTATTTAGACGATTTGTGTCTGACTGCTGATACATGGTTGATACACAGTACACAGTTAGGTATACACACAGTTATGATACACGCAAGGCGTCGTTTTAGAAGTGCCAATTTTAGAATAATCTTTCTTTTATCTATGCGATTAGAATATTAGACATCTTCTGTTTTTTGGTACGTAAAAAAGTGGGATGACATATTTATTTTATAATATGAGGGGCCCGATGCGTTCTAATAATGAATGAGGCACGTAACCTTTGAGATGGTAATCGGTTGAAATAGAACATGTTTTTACATTTTATTTAAGTCTCTGATTTTGCAAATAAAGAACTGCAGAGTGCAAATGAACTGACGGATCTAAACTAAAGCGCAACTTTGGATGATTCTGAATTTAGAGAATAACTTTCAGCGTAATGTTAAAAAAGAACAGTCAGTGATGAGAAAGTGAATCGTTTCGTTAACTAGATACAAAATGCAGCGCCCACTCAGCCCCATCATGCATTCAGTCGGGCACGGACGGACACGCATCAGTTCCCTGAGATAAGATGCAAATTGTACGCGTCACTCAGTTACGATCCAACACGAGATCACGCAAATTGCTAGCGGAGAAAATCTACTATAGAAATGGTATACTATAGGAATTGTCAATATAATTTATAAAAATTCAAGATGAGGTAGGTACTTAATGTTTAATTTTATAATTGAATAGGTATAATAATTAATACCCCTCAACCAATCCACACTGGAGCAGCGTGGTGGAGTATGCTCCAGACCTTCCTCGGTTGTGGGGAGAGACCCGTGCCCAGCGGGTGGGACATAAAAAAAAGGGTTGAAGGTAGTAAATATCCTCAGTGTTACACAATGAAAAGAAATGAAATACCAATTCTCAAAAGCCAGTGTTGGAATACAACGCAATCGCTTTGCCACCTGCTACAGCCTTGTTGACAAAGAAAACGTACAATTCGAAACAGATTCACATTTATATGAGCTGAATATTGAAACACAACAGTGCAGGATTTCCGCGAATATTGACAAAAAGGCAACTGCAATACTTACAAGTATAGGTTTTTGAATTTAAGTTGGTTTTAAAACAAAGAAAAGTCTCGGAAGCCACATTATGGTCTAATATGAGAGAAGTCTTATCTAAGATTTAATGTGACTGTCCAGTAACCATTTAATGCTCGTTTGCTACTCTTAAATTGTTTTTAATAAGCAATAGGTAGTTCTGTGACATATAGATAGAAAATACATTAATAATACATACTAATTATTAAGATACTTATTAAATACAAATATTTTTTCACATAGATATACCCAAAAAGCTCATGAATTGTCTGGGTTGTATCAAATTAACGTGTCTATATAAGCCACAAATATATAGTTGAAAAATCGAGATTAAACTCAGATATCCCATCATAAACTGACAAAAACGATTGTACAAACAACGAGATCAGACGCGTCCCTCAGCTGAGTGGTTGACCGTGGTAAAGTTCGACCGGACGATGAGTTCTTGATAAACTGGCCGGTAAGCGCCACACAAACTGTGGCACGGACAACTTTTAATGGCGTACAAATTTCTTTTTATTCCGTTCTTACCGGATAATAATGTCCATAGCGATTCTGCTTTATGATTCCGAAAAGACCTATGGTCGTAAAGATGTGAAATGGACTTGCGTCATATTGCTATTGACAAGCTTATGAGATCATTAGTTGAATGGTGGTAAAAAGGTGTTTTCATACACGTTTTAACATGATCGCTGATCAGCACAGGTTTAACATAGAGTCGAGATATTAGGTATACAGACATAAGGGTTTGCAAAGCCAGAACGTGAAGCAATAAAAAATCACTGTTTAATAAGACAAGCTGTGTCCCGCGGTTTCAACCGCGTCACCCACGTTAAGAACTGTAATGTAATGCTTGATAGCCTTTATCCTTCTTCATGAATGTAGCTATCATAAACAAAAAGAATGTTTCAAATCAAACTTGTAGTTCTAGAGATTGGCGCGTTCAAAACAACAAACAAAATCTTCGGCTTAGTTATCTTACAAAATGATAACTAATAACAAACAAATGATAAATAATTAATTTTCAGATGAAATCTCAAAGAAGCGTTAAATAAATAAATCTCAAAGAGTTTACATGAAATACAAGACACATACAGCATAATCTCAATGGCTTTATCATTCAGTTTTTGTCTTAGCGGCAAGTAGAATGGATAGAGCAAGCGGCCAACTTTTAATAGCGTGGAAATTGCGTTCTTGTTGGACCGCCTTCGCCAGTATCGCGCTGTGCTTAAGAATGTAAATCCAAGATAAATAAGAAGTACTTTGTTTAAGAGCACTACTTCCATTGTACTCGTTAAACTGGTAACTACGAAATTCTACGAAAGTGGTTAGTGGAACCAATTTCCAAACGCTTCATCACCAATTTTTAAAAATGTAGCAACAACTTGCAACATCTATCAGTCGAACTTTTTCAGTGAAACTGCCATGAAGCCAGCATATCAAATGGCGAGAGCCTATAGACGGAAATTGACATATCCCTGG
>DWAV01000269.1:0-22716 GCA_018231305.1 Noctuana lactifera
CCGTTGCGTAGTTTTAAAGAATTAAGCATACATAGGGATATAGGGACAGAGAAAGCGACTTTGTTTTATACTATGTACTCGTAGTGAAGTAGAATTTTGAAAATATTGGTTCAGCAGGGCCATCGCCACCTTGCTCTATTGTTTTTAATATTTTATGAGAAGCTAACGAGTATGTAGACTATGTAGGCCACCTGTTGTTAAGTAGTCACTGAGGGCCTAGTAAGAGTTGTAACAGTTTACTGTGAACCAGATTTGATTTCGGTTTGGCCCATACATCTACCGTGTTCATTTCTCATTTTCTTATTGAAATGCAACTTTGTACTGTACTATGTTGGCAATGTACGACATAATAGTTAGCTCGATCAAGTTATTCTAAACTGTTAAAACTCGTACTAAGCCCACTGTAACCTATGAATTTCGACGTCCAACCTCAAAAAGTAGAGAAGTCCCATTGTAAATCATACTAGGAGGCGTTGGTATTTAAGCGGACTGATATGGTATTTTCTAATGTTTTCCGGCATCCACCCTCACAAACCGAAACACAGCGGGCAGCGGTGGTACCTCCTCAGATGAACTGTTTGCCAAACGTTACGTTTACGTCATGTTTACTACTCGCTTCTTATTAACTCTTATCTTATAGTTCCTTTTTTAGTACTATTAATTATTTTTGCTGTATTTATAATATAGGTATATGTTTCATGAGTGATAGCTGGTAAATTATAAAAATGGTCAGGACATCATAACATCAAAGGGTAAAAAATATTGCATCTGCTATTGTTTATTATACTAAATCGACCAAATCCTTATATATCGGGGGCCTTTTCTTAACACATGAAAAATTGCAGCTGATTTTTACTAATACTGAAATCCATGCAATGGCGGTCTTATTAAAAGTTAGCAACATAAGGTTACTGAAAGATCAAGGCATGATTTAAAGATGGGCAGCTACCGCTAGTACTTAAGACCCTTCCGTATTGAAGTCCCGAAGCAGAGGGCGGACGGCTCATGCGCGACGCAACAGATTGGCGGGGAAGGGTGGCCGAAGCCACCCGCTACCATCCATTCCATTCCCTGTCATTCGCGCGCCGGGAGTTGACTCGAGCAGTCGATCTCAACTGCTATCGGAAGTTAACGCTCCAAGTTCGCGGGTCCCTGAATTTTAAGGTAGGTGATTTTAATGTTAATTTTTTTAAGTCTTTTTTTTAATATTTTTGTTACTGTTTGTTCCATTTTTATTTTCTTTTTGTTTAAAGTGTTATATTATCTACATCGATTCGGTTATTATTTTAAAATAATTTTTATTAATGTCATATTTTATTTAATATTTCTAAAATTCTAAAATTTTTTTTTCTGATTTTAGAGTTTAATTTGGTTATCTTAAAATGTTCTCATAATTTTTTCCATTTCGAAAATATTAGATATTATACTTAATTTTTATAATTTCAAATACGTGTTCTGCGTATCTGGTATATAAAATAATTGGGATGGAAAAGTTGATTCTTGCCGGCGGGGCAAGAACCGTAATTCAAAATTATTAACGGAACATTATGATAAAAAATATTTTAAACGGAAAACCCTTCGAAAAGTACTTTGCTAAATAAGTAGAAAATAAGGTTACATTAAATTATGCTAGGGGCTCTTCATTTTGGGACGATTATCTTGATAAGTTAAATAAATTCGAATTTTATAACGAGTTTACGAGTTCTTATTAGACTTGGTAAATCTGTTTTTTAGTTAGGACCTGCCTCTGTGGAAAATTGGCCGTTAAGTTATATTTTACGCCTGAAATATAGCGTACCTACCTGTAGTGTTTTCGCATTATTTAATTTCGGAATTTCATTTTTATGCGGACCATCCACTTTGCCCGATTGTAATATAGTAAAAGCTACTTATTTATGGTATCCTTACTTGAATCCCGTTTTCAGTATATGCGGGTAAAAAAATTGGGATCAAATTTCGGTATTCGCGGCTGAAATTTTTTTATTCACGGATCCAATCGGTATAGTACAAACTATAGCCCGTTCGAGCTTGGAAGTTATGAAAAATACGTGGACACTGAAAATGAAACTGCTAAGTTTTTTTAAGTTGCCAATGAAATAGGACGAGATGGCTGCGAACATTATAGGGTTTTACAGAAAGCGACTTGAGAAAAAATGTTAACTCTGCCGTATTGAAGAGACTCCAAAGAGCAGCTTGAACACTTGAAAAACAAGTATGAAAAGAGCTTCGCAAAGGATTTCTGGTGCGCGTCTGATAAACTATTTAATTGCAGATAGACCCTAAAGTGCTGTAATAAATTTAAAAGCATGAAATTGTGGGACAGGAAGAATTAGTTATGATAGCAAAATCTACGATATTAGGATTTATTCGAAAGGCAATATAAGGACTTAGCACTTCTTATTTGACGAGGGATACATCTACTTGGACAGTGATCCTTCTAATTTGACAGTCATTACATAAGGGATTAGATTAGGGATATATATATTATACTATTCTGGCGGTTGGAGCTAATTTGAAAAGTGTTGTAGAAAATTTTACATAAATATTAGTTAAAATTAGTATTCGACAAAGTGTCGACTAATTTTTATCTACCTTTCATATTACGAACAAAATAACAATACAACGCAATGTAAAGTAGGATATAAATGAAAAGTAGGATATAGGTCCGTGCAAATACTACGTATTCGATAACAACATTATTGTTATCTTTCATACTTTCTACGTCTCTTCTCTTCCTCCTTCTCTTAATGGATTAATCATAGTAGCGCACAAATTGTTCAATTCGGATTGGTAGGTGAATGTTTCAATGAGATAATACACGTAATTCCTCACTAAATACTTTACACAAGCATTAAACGCTTTATAAACTTTATATTAAATTGATATTGTTAACATTGCCTGCGGTTGAACAGTCAGTGAAAATCAGTAGAATTCAGTGCTTACGGGGGCGTAAGCTGATTATCGGCCGTTTTCGCAGTAAATAATTTTTTTGTTCTAGAACGAAGTATATTTATATTCGGTTTTTTTTCTATTGTTTTATTTTGTTTTGTTTTGACATTCTGTAAAATGTTTTTCGAAATTGTATAAAGGAATGAATTATTTTTATAAATATATTTTTGTATGACGCGACTGGGGGACTGTGGCCCATAAGAGTGCTACGCTACACCATGTGTTTATAGCCTACGTTTACCTCATAAGGAATTCTTAATGCGTTTTCTGTGTGAAGCGGTCGAGGGAGTAATAATTTATCGAAATTTCGTTCGTTACATGCACGGAACACGTAATTTAATTGTTGCAAAGGGAATGAAATGAGATTACCGGCCAAAATTTATTACCTTGTCAAGGTAAATTAACATTTTGTTAAAACTTTTTGTTCCATTAAAGC
Organism: Noctuana lactifera; assembly: GCA_018231305.1. Lineage (NCBI taxonomy): Eukaryota > Metazoa > Arthropoda > Insecta > Lepidoptera > Hesperiidae > Noctuana > Noctuana lactifera. The sequence goes on from DWAV01000269.1 coordinate 3,386, forward strand.
CATATTTTCGGCCTTCAAAAAAAGGGGATCAATTTGTTAAAATCATTTTTAAGAAGGGATGCCTTGGATGATATATTTCTGTTCTAGGTGCGGATACGGTTATATGAATATAGGAATATAGAAATATATAGGAATATAGGAATGATATACCGGTTTTGGATATGGATACACAACGTACGCAACAGGATTCCAGTGACAAACATCACAATTAAGTTGATAAAGATATTTTGTTAGCTAGTATAGTATATCCTAGTAGTAGTTTATATTGGTTAAGGTCGACTATACATGTTCATTGGTCTATTTAATTATACATTGACTACTATAATATTTAATTAGACATAAAATGTATATTTTAAGAGTTAAGAATTTTTTTAATATCTACCATTAAATTATATTTAAACCTACATAAAAATACAAATATTATGATCGGGCTGTTTATTGCAACATAGTAAAAAGAAAAATGATCAAAACCGAAAATATGAAACTAAGTTGACGAAGCCGACATCAAACATATTTTTATAAACCCTACAGAATAATTTTACTATACACTGAACAGGAAATAACCATGTTCAGCAACGGATAAAGTTATATTGGCCTTATAGAGAACTATTCGAAACTTTTTCGAGAACAAGTTACTACTTGTACTAACTTCGCATTTTTCCGAGCGAGATTAAGCGAAAGTTTTATAAGCTACCACCAGAGCTTTCCAACGATTTATCTACCAAAATTCCAATTCACAATTTTCATTTGGATATGTACGGTATCGCTCCTGCGCACGCTCCAAAAGGAAATTGAATGTGAAATTGAAAATTTTCAAGTAGAATATAATTTTTGTGTTCAATACGAAAACAGCTTTGCGGCAATTTATACCTGAACATAACAATTTAACGGTACATTTTTAATCGGTCATGCTTTTGTACATTTATTAACAAGTCTTGTGTACATATATTAAAAATTTTCCTCAGTAGGTACAACAGTATTTTAAACAAAACTTTTAATTAAAACCTCTCTGTTGTCGACGTAACGAACAATGTGTTAAAATAAAATTGTGTTGACAGTTTTCCTCGAATTGAACTCCTGTTTTCCTTCTGAAATTTCCTCCCTTTATACTGTCAACTTGTAAACAACAGCAATTATTGGAGCTTCCTATCTAATAAAGTTTAAGTTCTATTAGTAAGTTTTTATATCAACAGTTTAGTTTAAGACTATTCTTTGATATAAAATAAAATTATTACTTATTATTAGTTTTTCTAACGGATCCCAAATTCAGAACTGAACAGAAATAAAATAGGACCTATCCGGATATACGGAGTATGGTTTACTTTTAGGTACTATTGAAAAAAGATCTCGACAGATTAAGTAGGTACCTTGTTGTTTTGAAGGCGGTTAAATAAATAGAATCTGTCTTAAGAATTATTCAATGACGTGCATGATGGTTGCATGACGCAATTCATTGATATTCATTGATTTTATTGAATTTGCAAATAGCCGAGTAGAGGTCCATATTAAAATTAACCTGAATAAATTGCCCTTGGACACTCTGGAATAAAAAATGGTGACATTCAAACGACACTGTTGCCAGAGATAAACAACTTGATGTATTTGTTGCAGACAGGCTTTTGTATTATTTATTACCCTTGAAGTATACATAAGGTCACTGTTTATCTGAATTTTTAACATCTACTTCCATCTTCGATATGAAAAGTGATAGGTACCTACTCTAACAGAAAACTTTACATATTGTAGGCCTTCTATTAGGTCCTATCGGTTGGGTATTCAATAAGCTTTTCACTACAGTTTCCAATAACAAGACTTCCTCATAGAGCTAATATGCTTCGTAATAATATTAATAATGCTTATAGAGTTAACAGAGCTATCATTTTTAATGAGCATGACGAATTGTTTAGTATTATTCATTAATTTTTATAATCATTTAATATAATTATTTACATACAGGCAGAGCTAATAAAAGCGAGTTAATAAAGAAAAAATGCATTGACAACATAAGAATTCCAACGAATTTTCTTTGGTCGCCGTGTCTAACATGTAATTTACCCTTTCTATTCTAACCACTTAGAAAATCACATAGGTAATAGGTAATTAGCAGATATCGAGTTCCAACAGAGATTGGAGAGTCGTTTTACATGTTTGTCTTTGTTAGAGTTCGATCTCGAAATAGACTAAATAATTGACTAAGATTTACAGGCAGTCAGATAATTTTATTTACGTATAGTAATTTATGCATAATATTTTTAGATTAGGTACATATATTATTAGATAAGAGATTGATACGAGTATCTATTGATACATCTTTTGCGTAATATAATAGGGGAATTTCAATAAATATTACCTCATAATAGGTAACATTATCAAACTTTGGTGAAATAGGTACCTATAGGTGAAATACTTAATTTAGTAACAATTAATTTTGGAATTTTTCTTTGTTTGATATTTGTGTAAGGTTTGTGGTCTGTTATTCATGAGTGGTCTATTTACAGCTGGACCGAAATTTAAACAGATAATGATTATATAGACGCCTGTACCAGTCTAAGTGTAGTCTTACTGTCTTTATGTAGGTATGCGTATTTTAGTGCTAACTATTTTTTATAAATAGAAACAAAGTACCTATCACTATCGTTTCTCTTTCTATCATGAAGCCCTTATTAGGTTAGACATTTTATTGTTGAGTGCTGGGATACTCAAAGGATATTACTATTCAAAGTGGCAAACTATCAATCATATCGAATATCAAACTACAATGACAGAGTAGTCGCTATTAATCGAGGTTATGCTAATGGTTGATATCTTAGCCGTCTTTTAAAGTGGAGGCAGGCGCGGGTGAAAGCGCGGGCGCGTCAAAATCAGACGTACACGACGTAGACGCCGTACGCCTTCCCTTCGTTGTCCTCGCGAGCCGGAGGCGGGCGCGGGTGCGGTCAAATGCCAAACTATCATGATAGAGTGCGATATTTGTGATCTTTTTTCTCGCCATAGTTTTAAATTTGGCACTCTAGGTCCCAGGATACTCCGCCTTTTGGGGTAAATCGTAACCTTTTTTTTTAAATGAAAATTTTGTTGAAATACGGCAATTTTTTCTGTTGTGTACGGCAATCCCGTAAATGATCAACGGCAACACTAGCGCGGGTTCTAATGGCTAAGTCCGTTTGTAGTTCCGTACTGTTCACGGTGTAGCGTCTGTTCTGTTATTATCATTCGTATAAAGTGTGGTTAATTATAAAATCTAAGTAATAAGTAAACAATTACCATAAATCGATAAAAACATCACTATCAAAATCGACGATTTCAGAAATAACTTAGCAACGCACCCTTAAAAGATAAAGATGACACCAAAATAATCTATTTTAATCTAATTCTATTCTAAATTATAAACTACTTGCTGCAAAAAATCGGAACCCTTCTTTGTCATTGTGCTTATGTCAAAGAGATTGTGAATATTCAAATAAATTTTACAATTCGTTATCAGCAATTTCTAGTTCAATTGACTCACTAACTTCCACTATTAACAGATTGGAATTTCAATTGAGCTGCTGAAGCTCAGTTCCCGAGGCACTGGTTTGCAAACTCAGCTCAAACAGAACTGTAATTACTACTTCGTAGGAATGTAGCAATTGCGCAATCAGACGTAAAGAAATAGAGGATTCAAAGCTTTGCACATACTGTTAAGCTAGATGAAACACTTTCTAACTAAACCAAAGAAAATTCTAGGGTGTATTTTGACGGCTTCCATAACATGAAAGACATATTTAGTTACGCGTATAATACCTGACACTTTTTCATTTATTTTGTCTCCCAGATTGTTACCTAACGTTATTCACGTAACGTAATAATGTAATAAAATTGAAAAGATGAAGAGTTTGCGGATACACTATTTCATTGTTGAGTATCGATAAGAAATAAATATTCCGTTAGTGGTCCAGTACCTACACTCAAACGGCTGATTTATCTTAAATATCTACCTCAACCAGTGAACATAAGCATAAAACTTTGTACAGAGGTTTATCCAGACAAAGAGAATCACTAGAAGAGTATTTTTGATAATTCACTATTCACCCTTTTAAATGATTAAATAGAGGGGACAAGCTCTAACAATGACAGGCGCAGCAGAAACCAGTGAACTTAGAAACACAACATTTTGTACAAGGGTTCTGCATTTAAATTAGAAGAGTAATAGAAAGGATTTTTAAAAATTCATCAACTGTAACATGTACATGAAGTGTACTAAAATGAACATACATTCTTTGAAAGAGATTGAAGTTACGGCTAACGTAACACTAGGTTGATACTACAATAAATCGGTTTTTCAATTTTTAGCAAATAAAGTCATACTACATTCATACAGTCATTATATTATATAGGTATAGTATTCTAACGTAGGTATTTTTATTTGGTCGTCTAGCCAATCCTGTAGTTTATTCTTTCACCTCAAGCTAATTAGGAAATCATATGATTAGATGATATCGAGTTCCAACAGAGGTCCGTGTCGTTTTACTTGTTTGTCCTTTGCTGGAGTTGGCTCTAGAAATAAACTAAATAATTGCCTAATGATGTATACATATTAAACTCGTTTAAGTGAATACCCTTACTTGTACCTTTATTTCTTTTGCGTCACATAACAGGGGTTTTAATAAAAGTATGCCTGATTGTGCCAGCTACGAAACAGTTTCAGTAATTCCAGTAACACAAACTATCTGATTGTTTCCGGATGCCAAATTAGTTAAAGTGTAGGTATTCAAAATGGACCTACAACTGGCTTTACTTTAAACATTGACCTAGCGTAAAAATTGCAACCAGTGTTGCCAGACTTTCCCGAATTGATCTGACACTAGGAGGGTAGTTGGAATCCTGCCAATACGAGTTATGCCAAGGTTGTGACGATGGATAATAACATTCTCAAGTCACGCACCAAATGTAGGTAACGCTGACATGGGATAATGGAGATAAATATGTATCCGTTTTTACTTCAGGACGACAGTCTGTTATTTGCTTGCTTTCTCCAAAACAAAAGGTAAGATTAACAAATTTCTTCAATGAGGATATTGAGTAAATATCTAATTAATCTGTGATTATTTATTTTATGTGTCACCTTAATCTAAGGTTTTATTCGAGAATTATGAATCTTTACCATCGAATTTTAGCCACCGAAACTTACAAACTTATAGCACAAAGTAGGTAGTCAACGCTTCAAGGATTGAGACAAAATAATAGTTTCCAAAAAGCGGTATCTTGGGAACAAAAAAACAATTTTTTTTTTGTACGGAGATAATAAAAATGTAAGACATTTTAATATAGCCTAACCAAAAAGTAATTTGTGTTTGTGACAGGTTTCTCTCAGTCATGTTTATTCCGTAATGTATTTTATTTCATTTAATTTCTAGAATCTCTTTATTACTCTAGTGCGGTCTGATCGGTATACCTAACCGCAAAAGAAAATAATTTTTTTGCTTAAATATGGGTGGTAAAATTTTATGATTTCACAGAAAACATTCGGTCGCCAGATTTCACCACTATGAGCTAAAGATGAAAATAGTATCTTATATCGGATGACATTCAAATTTCTGTATATTGCCGACGTCCGCAACAATACAAATACATTTTTATTATTTGAAAATATTTCACGAAACAGTCTAGTCAATAACCAAACTGATAATAACGAATTGGAATAGGTATATTGCGAAGTTCTGAGTTGATTTCATGTTGATCTTGTTTTGATTTAAGTAAAAAAATGTACCTACCTACTTATTTGAAAATATAAAGATTGATTATTTCCAAAATTAATCATACTTTAAGAAAAAACACTAGGTAGGTACTGGAAACGTATCACTCATATCGTATGTTTGGATTTAAACCTGCTCATTGTTTCTTTTCTGTTTGACAACTTTAACCAAGTTTAACAAAGAAATATCCCAAGTTCTCAACAAAGACAATGTTTCATTCAAGAGTGCTGGTGCTATTCGCTCCTACACAATTTTCAATACCTATCGCCTCAGTGAAGATGTAAAACTTTGGAGCATTCGTAAAATCGCGGTTTTTTTTTAAATCTATATCAATAACATCTATTGTGTAATGTGGAGAAAATTTATAAAACAATAGTTGATTATCAAAACAAAACGGTTTGGACAACCAATTATTATAAGTAACAATTAAGACCCAATAACGCGAAGATTGTAACAAGTGTATAATATGTATTATATAGGTAGGTACATACTTACTCTTGGGATTGAAATAGCAGACACGGGCCCCTGACAACAAACGTACATAAATTCACTTCCCAGGCTTCTTTATTGTTTGGGAATATTATATTATTTACGCCATCACATATTTTCTGTATGAATATAAATAGGAAAGTACACCTACACTAATTCGTCAGGTTTCACCGGACGTGTCGCCAGTGACATTTCATTCGATTCATATTTCACATTATTATGGCGTATCGCAGCCGGCGCACGTAGTAATCGAATTCTTTGTATACCTTCTTATTCCAAAATACTTTACGAATACTGTTTGATCAAACATTCGTGTTAACGATATTGCTTTTATTCTCAGTGCTGTTTTCCTTTTCTTTTAACCCGGAGAACTTCTGGGAACAAATCTGCACCCAAACTTTGTTCTTTATTCGCAAAAGGGCTTGGCCTTCTAGAAAGTTGCGAGAGTGGTTCATTTTTAAGTTTTATCTTTTGCCTAGTTTTTAAAACTAAGAACTGAGAAATTGTAAAACAATCATTTTTATAAATTAAAATAACAGGATCGAACCTACGATCATCCCGTAACATAAGAAGTTCATAAAAAATTGTCAGAACGGTATAATTGTACACTTATTGCTTACTATAAATCCATCTTATGAGAAAGAACCTTACACTGCTAGAAAACTGAAAATAAATTATAAAAAAACATACTGGGAAATACGAATTACCGTAATACTTATAAACCTAGGACTCTCTTTAGGTAGAAAAGAAGGTTCTAAATTTATCTCAAACGTACTTAATAGTTTACTTTGAAGAGTAGATCTCAGGAGTAGTACTCGTAGGTAGGTACGTGTCATAACTCAGTTACACGCAAACAGAGTCCTATGGACACATACAACTTTACATATTATGTATGTAGCTAATGAAATTCATAACCTCTCCTCGACCGTACTCGCCTAAAAATATCATATATGTACGTACCATGTAACGGACATAATAAAGCAGCCAAAATTAATGTTGACCTCTAAACCGTAATGGATACAATTGCACCAAAATGTGACAGTTCAGCAAATTAACGGCGCACCGTTTGTTTGAACGGCTCGATAGTGACACTATGCTAAACAAAATTTCGCCCGAAGCTGGCTCTAAGCTATTTGCAATTGAAATTGTAGCAATCAATCATGTTGCCCCGACCGTGTGGACCATTATACTCGTTTATATCCGTCACCCAATGCCAATGGGCGTATGGTTAATTGATGTAAGATAGCGTTTCGACGTCACAATAAGATTCGGCAGTGTCATCTCAATCTTAAATATAGTTATATAGAAAGGGAGACAATTATAATACATCTGCTATTTTATTAATTTCACAATTAATTTAATTATCATACTATTCCAATCTAATAAGCAGAAACTACATAATATTTTGTTGCATTTTTAAAAAACAGTTCATTACCTACTAGCTTATGCCCGCGACTTCGTCCGCGTGGATTTTATAATTAATTGTACCAAGGAGTCTCGTTGTCCTATACAAACTTGGCCCCCTTTTCATCGCCTTAGGAGTAGAATTTTGGAAAACCGTTTCTTATCGGATGCCTAGATCATACAAAGAACACACCCTCCGAGTTTTAGGTCTCTACGATCAGCGGTTTAGACTGTGCGTTTATCCGTTAGTCAGTCATTATTTACTTATTGATTCATTAGTATATAAGAATTATCTTTTAATTCAAGTTAGGTATACCTATACCAGTATACCTGCTTAATTGTCAAACAACCTTTTCTGAAGTAAGATACCTAATAAATAAAAAGTTATCTAGAAAATGCTTTCCGTATTGTGACTAAATGCAGTAAAACGAGTTAGTCCAATTTCAATCTATTATGCCGTATCAGATATTTCACAGACTGTATCAATGATCCTTCGTTACAAGCCAATATATTTTGAACATAGGTCATATGTCAGATGTTACGACCTTTGTTTTTCCCAGCTTACCTTCTAAATTCATCTAATGAGCACATTACCTCTATATAGTTCAGTATTAAAAGAGCTATGAACGACACGTGATTTACTTAATAAGGAAGGCAACAGAGATAATTGGATTTATTGGTCAGAGCGAAAGATATAGGTAAATCAAAAACCGATAATCTAATCACTGAACCGTGTGACGGCGCATCCATCGAAGGGAGGCCGGTAACGGTAGGTAACCGGGACAGGATAAACTAATTATTTGCGTTTGCGACGGATAAAGTACAAAGTAAAATTTAAGTTAAACGTATAACGGATATTACGGCAGGAAGACTCACATTAGACTTCATAGTAAAATTGTTTTTTAATAACTTAAAAATTGTGATAGGTGATCTCCAATACTAAATGTTAAATCCGTGCATCTGTTATCTTATCTAATCTTATCTTCTCCGTGTTATCTTTCATTTTAATAAAACGGTAAGGAAATTGATTGGATATTCGAATTTTTTTAAATAGATTTATCATCTCCTCCTCCTCCACCTCCACAGTAATTTATTAGTAGGTAGGAAAACTTACCTTTGAATAAATACCGCACAATTATTTAACTTTTCCGTAGGTATGTTGCTTAATGCTTACTGAAATAACTTACTGTAGATACCTACTTTAAGACATTTTACGCGAGTCTTCCGTTACATAATGAAACAGGAGGAAGGCAACTAAATGGACGAGAACATTTTATAAATTTGATTAAAAAACATAACTTAGGAAAGCAAATTAACGCAAGGTTTTTTAAATTTCAGGCAATAGTTGAGGGTTTAAAGTAACATTACGTACAATTCTAGTGTTACAACGAATTACATAATACTTAATAACATACTATTATAACATATTTTGAGTTATAATAAATTCGTAGGTATACCTATTAAACATGGTTTTTAAATTTTACTAAAGTTACATATTCATTTCATTTTATAGGTATTCTAATACATTAATAAGTATGCGGCAAAGAAACGAGTTCAATCTCTTTTCTTCAATTTACTCAAAATAAATTATATGTAACCGCCTCCTAAGATAGATGTATGAATAATAACTTTATTTATTTTATACACTGATGTTCATCATACATAATAGTGGGCATAACAAATTTACTATTACTTATTTCTATCAAAGAACTCTCCCCTGAGACGCATCTTATGCTCCAATCTAAAATAAAATGAAACACAAACAAATAACATGGCAATAGTGAATATATAAGATCATTGCGAAATTGGATTTTTTCTTAGAATTATTTTCCTATGTTTCATTCATACAATATGATTCTAGCGAGATACATACGATCGTGTCACCTATCTATAGAACGATAGCAAGGTGGGCAGCCTTTAACTAACTGTCATAATTCCATTGGCAGTTGTTAATATTTTTATCCGACTTCAAAAAAAGGAGAAGATTCTCAATTCGACTGTACTTTTTTTATATTTGTTACCTCATAACTTTCGACTGCGTGAACGGATAATTTGAACGTTAAGAATTGACGGTGTTATGGAGCTACAAACTTACAAAAAAAAATCACAAGTAACATTCATAGACGAATAGACTTCATAAAACTGAACTGACTCCGCTCTTTTTGTAGTCGACTAAGAAATACAAGTTATACTTTCGATAACTAACCGTGCTAGTTAGCGTTTTATTATGTGCTTTTCCCCAGAACTAATCGATTTTCTGTCCACGTGGCTCAATTTTCTTCGAAGTGTTTTGTATCCATAATCAACGCTATTTAAGAAATTTCCACGCCTTTCGCAAGCGTTCGTCTGTGAAATCCTTTCTCAATTTTAATGGCTCACGTTTAGTATTGGAATATCCTTAGATACAAAATTAAATCAGATATTTAAGTAAAGATTCAAATTTCGTCAATAACAGCGTTTCCTTTTTGTTTCGTTTTCAAACGGCATTAAAATTAAGGACGTCAAAATTTTATTCGTCTCTATATTTGTAGGTATATTATGTAGAAGATTACCTTCGGCCATCAGTTTTGTTAACCGATTTTGTGACTATCCATTAAACTTGTTCATTTTCAGGTTTCTTTAAAGTTTTATATTTATATAACTAATAATATTAGTTCAAAGATTTACTCAAAATCAAAAACAGTAAATTTTATCGAAGTGCAATTATGTAATTATCAAGCATGCATATCTTAGTCTCTTTAAGGACACAAACAGCACAAAGTTACAATAATATATACGTATAGTTTATCTGAGAAAGTTATAATAAAGCCTTACGTTAGCCCCTTATTTGATATAAACATCAAACGTTGTTGTGTAATGAGTACCTACCTACGGAATAATCAATATTCTTGAAGGCTCTATTAAATTAAGTTGACGTAAATTTTCTCAGTCGTAGCGATAGGATATTTTCGCACACAATTAAGGTCTTGTACTTCTCAGCATGCATCTTTAATTATATCAAAGTGAATGTCGCGTCTAATAGTAGAGTGAGTTGTGCACACATCGTGGTTTTAGGTATTATATTCATATTCTACATTGCAATAAAAGTATCTAGATAAAATTTAGTATAAGTAGTTTTAACAAACGTATGATATGTTTGGGATTCTAATTCGTTGTAGCCAGAATATAATTTAGGTAAAAGAATCGGTATTATACTCGTAAGAGCGTCATTATGACTTTGAGGCAACGTCGACCGAAATCAAAGGCTTACCTTTATTAATAATTATGAAGACTAGTCTTACGTTAATGTAACATAAATTAACTACATGAAGCAACTTCAGTATGGTTTTCGCCATTCATTTTTTATTGACTTGCCTACATTACCTTCAACTTAGGAAACACTGCAATAATATTGTTTCATTACTCATTATGTTTAAAGCCTCAGTGACATAAAAAATAAGAATCGTTTGTATCGTCAAAGGGTGACAAAATCAGTTGGCAGTGCTGGCACTCGTTTGAAACCATCTGGAGTATCGTCTATGTGTACCTATGTTTGTTTTCGCCTGTTTTATAGAGCTGACTTTTTATTTTGATCTTGCGTTGTAAAACTTCAGCATGATCGTAGTTCTTTGTTGTATTTGTGACTATCATAGGTAGGTATAGCTAAAATGTGAAAATTTTATATTAAAAATTAGACCAGGGAAACTTATGTAGCTGTCGTATTATTTTGTGTTAAATCGTTTTAGAATTGAACCTAATGAACTGTAAGTCAACGCGAGGTGTAAAGTCATTATAAACCAGGTTATCAAGGTTTGTTCGCGAACCTTGTCATAATCTGTTATTTAACATGACGAGGGATGACAGGCCGGGCAGCGGTGGGGAGTTAGTGTGTAAACATTACGTTTGTACTTGTATGTATTCGAATGGATTATGGGCGCTATTGTAGGGTACGCGATAAGCGATAACGTTCATTAAACACTGAAGGATTTGTATAACAATACGTATTTAATCACTATAGTTCACCAAGGCACACTTGGCCAGCGTTAACCATTCTCATATTTCAGTGGAGATCCGTGCCTTGCAGTGAGACATCATGGGTTGATGATGAATCACTGATTGATGCAGAATCGCCGGGTTATTTTAAGGAAAAAATTGACAATTTGAATTGAATTGAAATGTTTAAACTATTTCTTGTTGAACAAGATCTTATACTTGTTAGCACAATTTAAAGCAAAATACCTTTTAGGCTGTTAATATAGATAAAAGGGACCTTCAATTCTAAATGGAAATTGCCAACAAGAATTTTCAGTCCTTGTAAGTGTTCCAGAACTGATTATAGACATTACAAACTTTAGCTTTCAACTTGTGAACCTTTACACGAGCAACATCTAATAGTTACTGAAGCAGTTATACGAGTATACCTAACAGTTATCATAGGTTGCATACGTAGTAGGTATTTTTAACTAATAAATATAAAAAATTAACAAGCTATTTTGCCTAAATCTTATATTTAAAATATATTTCACTGGCTTATGTAAAGATATACTTTTGGTACATTTTATCAATTAGAAATGATGTGAGTAAATGTTATTTTGGTATGTTCCATTCCATAGACGCTATACGTACCCACTATATAGACGCTTTCGTGCAACGAATTCTGCGGGTCTTCACTGAACACACGAACAAATCGAATTCTCGCCGCAACCAAATACTCTGCTCTGTGCTGCTACTCTGTAAAGTGCTACTCTGAACTTATTTTAGAACACGAAGATGTATTCAGAATAAACCTGCCGTGTCAAAGTTCTTTCTATATCACATACCTACAAGAGCAGAGTTTTCATTGTTTCTTAAAATATTTTTATCTTTTATTAATTTAATTCAAGTTTTTACTAAATAACTTATTAAAAGTCATCACCGTGTTACTTGGATAGGTTTAATAGATACTAGACAATAGATTACCATTATTTATTGTGTAGCATTCAACCAAATTCATTTAATTACTATCTATAAGACTAACTTAAACTTTAGGTTTGACGTATGCCTTTGGGCTGCAACTACCTCTAAAAATAAATAAAGAAAAAACCACAGTATTCTAGTACTACTACTACTATGACATTTAGGCGTTTTAATAAAATAACCAACATTATCAGGACATGATTTCTTTTGTTATATGAAATCTGCCCTTTTTTCATTTCACTCAGTTACACTTTCCCCAAGGCCACCCGTCTACTACATACGAGTACATACAAAGATTACAATATGTAAGGGCAACCGAAGAAATGAATTCGCCTTTATTTTCCAAATGAGAGCCATTTCAAGAAAGTTACAGCAAACAGTGTTTTGTTTCATTCGCTTTTTTGATGTCAAAGAATATTAAATTGGATCGTAATACATTCGCAAACAGCAATTACCTATTTGCTTCCTTTTTTCTTATAAGGAGAGTGATATTTCTCAAAATACTATAGGTAAAATAATCTGAGTTAGAAAAACGTTTATGAGCAACATAATATGAAAGTCCTGAGAAACATTGTTTCAATGTGATATTAACAGTGCTCTGGTAGTAGGTACTTAAAAAAACCGGTTTATTACATTTCAATATCTTGGTAAGCGGTCGTACAAACATAATTTAAATGGCAGTAATTCCTATACTCCAGAGAGATTAGGGTTTCGTCCTAAACTAATAGCGTCCAAACTGGGGTTCAATTAAAGCAAAAATTTCAATTATAGCGTTCCACTGTTTGTTCTGCCGCGGATGGGTTTACCGAGCGACAGCAATATGTGGAGTCCTTACATTCTTCAATTTGAGAGCTTGTATGTCAGTCCAGTAACGTACATCATACGGGCGCGATGGCGGGTTTTGTTTACTCTCAGCTAGAACGTTGTAACGCTCATATCTCCGATCAGAATGGTTTCTAGAACGATGGAACGATAGTGACTAATGACGCCCACTGAGAAATCGCGTCCACTTTTTCTATAGTAGGCATACAACCATGACGAATATAACGTTAGAAATTGACAAAAAACAATGTCTACTTGTTATTATTATAATTAACATATACCTACTATAATAATTATATTATAAGGTATATTACCTTGAAGCCATAAAATATTGTAGCTATTAAATATGTAGGTAAATGACCTTAAAATTTTTACAGATTCCACAAATCAAAAGACTGAGCTTTTAATTGCGGTATCTAATCTGATATAAAAGATTTAGTAATCCTTTGTAATATGTTATGTTTACTGCCTGTCACCAAAGCTTAATGGAAAATAACAAAACATTTTTTTTAAAACAAAAATGTAATATCGAATTACATCTTAATGGACATCTCCAAATAATTATCCTTCAGGTTGTAAAATGACATCAAAGGCCAAAGACATATCATTGTAAAAGACAAACAAATAGCTACATTGTTCATCAAACAATACCAGGTGCATTTGACCCGACTAAGAGAGCTATTAGGCCAAGATAACAAAAGTGTTGACACTTGTCTTGTAAAGCTGATTGCTAGTTCCATTAGCAAGAAATGTGTTTATTCGAAAAGCGTTAGTTTAATCGTGAAAGGGCATTAACGGAGATTTTGTCTTCTGACTTCAAATGGGCGATATCAATTGGGAGATAAGTAGACTTTTTTAAAACTTTTAGGTATAAATTAAATGTAGAAATATATTATATAAATAGGTGCCTATTTTTGAAATAGCGACACTAATAAAGCAGATAAATAAAAATAATAAATAAAAAGGTAACATTCCATAAAATGCAGATAACATGATTTTAATTAAGTGTAGAGAACATAAAACATACCCGTGTCGCTAATGTGTTAATTTGTACGGAGTAATACACTAAGAATGGAGTTAATACATACGAATATTATACTATACTATATACGTCTACAATAGTCTACATCATCTATACATATCTACAAATATTTTTTACACAAACAAATCACAGCGTTTGTACGATTTTTAATTTCTGAGTATATTTTGTCAATGTGTGCAGTAATTACATTATTATTATTATGTTAACGGTGTAAAGATACAAAATCTTCAATCGTTACTTGATGTCTGGCTAATTAAATAAATAACGCTTCACACTCACAGCCCCACACTAGGAGTCCCTGTGTCGTGGGTGCCATGGACACACACAAAGACAAAGACACAAAAACCCAGAGCGGGCACATAAATCTAAATTCATCATTTAAATTTATGAACGAACCCGAAACCCTTCAAATGGTGGACTGGCGTGGTAACCACTACACCATACGGGTCGTCAATTGTCCTACTGGTAAGCACGAATTTACGTTACTTGATATTGTAACCCCTCTTACTGTTAAAGTACCTACTTAATACTTACTAAATATAATCTTAAAGTTGCTTTTTTTAAGGGCGGATTCGGCCGAGGCTCACAGTTATTAAAGTCTATCGATATGATTAATGAAATTGTGACTTTAATTAACATCGAAGGTGTATTAATATTGTATTAGCAGGAAGAAATAAATTGTAAGTCTAACGTAATACACCTTTTTCATTTACGCGAGAAACGCCCAATAATAATTTTGCGTACCTGCCGATAATTTTATGGCGTTCCGTTTAACATAATTGGATCGTTTGTTACCGAAATGCTGTTTGCTTCAATGTAGCTGATTACATGTAAATATTTTATTTTTTGCCGCTAATGCCGTTTAAGATTGAATTTCCTGTTTCAGAATATTTTCAATGAATAAAATTGATAATTATTACAAAAAAATACAAAATTCATTGTAAGTATTATCTATAATATAATAATATTTTATTACCTTTAGGTAGGAAATATAATTAGGTATTTAATTATACATTGTTACCCTCATAATGGAGTGACTATAAAACCATAATTTCCTGCCTAATTTAACATACGTACTCGATGCAGGTACTTATATCTCTGCTTTTGTCCAGTGTTCGAAGTGTATTGGTGCTCGAGTGGGCAATTGGACCAATTTTGTTATAATACTCGAACCAACCTCTATTTATTTTCGAGTGTGACGTAATTAAATCGGTCACGACACACAATATCTGGATGTGGAAATAGGTATAGGTACTACTCGATTGCTATTTATTGAAATTATAGAATTTACAAAATTGACTGTGTCAGCCTTTTTTGCATTTTTTTCATTCATCCCGCGCGGTAATGTGGCAAAACGATAATCATAATCCGAAAACAAAATTGTGTTTTATTTTCGCCAGTAATAATGAAACATACTGAAATATTGTGAAATAAACCTATAGTTGTATCAGGAAACTTTTTGTTTTCGACGGCGCACTGTTTGTAAAAAAACAAAATAGGCTTGATTTTATTCAACGTTGGCGCCCGTAGCGAAATATTGCAAATAAAAAAGTTAAACTGACTTCCAGAATACTTTGCAGAATCCGTGCCGAGGTGCCATTTTGTGTGTATAATTTAGTTACCTACAAGTCAACTTCAACGATGTTGCCGTCAGACTCTTCGCTGCAAAATTTATTAAAAGCCAACTTTAAAAGTGCTAACGACATTATGGATGTTAATTAGATTTTTTCTCATTGTATATTTAGTACAGTTAACGGTTATTCATTTTCGTGTAATGAAATACGAGTATAATACCTGTATATTCGTAAAGGGGGAAAATTGTTTCAGCGCCTCCCTTTTTATAGCATTACCTTTTAATTATTTTTGAAAGTAATTATTATGTTTAATATATTATGTAGGCACAGAACTAATTGGTTTATTAACTAAGATATTAAATATACTTACAATTCAAAGATTTTTTTAAAATATCTATTTATTTTTAACTTTTTTTGAAACTTGGAAAGCTTTTTTCAATATAATATATTTTATTCATAGATTTTCACTTCAAATCCCTTTAAGAATCCGATATTTAAAATAAAAGGGTATCTATTACCTACTGATTACGTATTCATAACGTGACTGATAAGATCTGATAACAAATTAATATGAATAAACTTGTAATTTCGATAATTTACCAGCTTTCAAGGGACGTTGATAACAGCATAAAGATATAAATAATCTCCTCTTCACCAATCGATGGTTATCTAACCGCTGTATAACAATACTGATAGCGCCTATCTATGTCTAATTTGTAAAATGCACTTAAAATAACGTTATCTCATACTATTTATACTATGATTAAAAGAAAATAAAGAAATCGTAGATTAAATTAAAATCTATTGTTCAGTCTATTGTCTTTCTGTAATGGCAGCTTTTATATAATATGTATTTAGAGATAGTCTGGTAGGTCGAAAAACCCCTATATTTCACATTAAGTAAACTGATAATTATCTATTGCAAAAGGCACAAACAAGCATAACTTGTTTATTCATTTTGTTTGTTTTCATCTCAATGTTTTTACGGAGAGGGTACTACTGCTCGTATGTTTGGATAGGTAATATTTTCTTCTTTTTTATGAAGGTAAGTTTCCCGATATTTCCCTCTTTTCTGAACCGATTTTCATGATTCTTCTTTTATTTGAAAGAGTGTAGTCAGAAGGTGTCCCGAAAAAAACTACCAGTAAAGAATATAGTTTTGACCTTATTTCTTCGGAGATACAGCACGGAATATTATTTAATCTGCGACGATAGAAGATATTATTAAGTAATATTATGTTAAATAAAGTGTGTAATATTCAACTTGTATAAAGGAAGGAAGGATTTACAGCACCAAGTAGGTACACCAACGCTGTATGTAGTCGTTTCGAAATCGACAACAGTATAATATCCCAGGCAATGCTCGTCTAGTACGAGTAAGTGTTAAAGGGCAGTGGTGCGTGATATCACACGTCGTCGGATCTCACATGTAGATGCTCCGAGATTCGCAATATTATCTCATCATCTTGTGAAACGTCGTGTGACGCGTTGAATAAGGGAATGTTATTAATTTTGAAACTCTGTAGAAGTAATAAATACATCAAACCTTAAGTTATATGATTGAAACATACCTATCTAATTTAATTGCTTTTAAATGTTATGCCTACGAAAATACAAAATTTAATAAACGTAATGTCTTATACACAAAATTAAGTAGCAATGACTTTCGCGAGTTATCGAGATGTGACTTTTAATTATAGGTATTTATATTTTTACATCAATTTGTCTAGTCAGTGAGAATAAAATAAATATGAAGTAAATATGAATATACGAGTATGTAACTATTCCGAATGCACCTAAATTACCTTCCACACCCTCTAATATGTAACATATGCGGTGCCCAGATACCATGGTAGATATTATTAATATAGAACATAATGATATGTGATTATATAAATTGTACCCTCTTATCTCGTTCGACGAGTTGATAGCACTCAATAATGTACACGGATGTGACAGCTGATATTCGAGAGGCGCTTTTATTAATTAGCTTTGGTTTATGATAATGCTTTAATCCACTACTCCAATGAAATTACTAATTTTATTTAGGAATATTTTAGATGCCTCATCGTACCAATTTTTAAGTTTCGATCAATTTCCATAACTTACAGCACAGAATAAGTAGTAAAACTATGGTAGGTACAAAACAATGAGGTGCAATTCAGCTCTTAGAATTCATTAGTACACATTGCAATGCAAATGCAATTTGCATTTAGCAATTAAATAAGATTAAAATATAAAGTTAATTAAGACTACTACTAAGGTACCTACAGCAAATTACATTTTAAATTACTGACATGAATTAAAATTTAAATATTTAATTTTTAAATTACTTGTATCTACACAACCGATTTCTTAAAGAATATTATAAATGTCACCGTGATATTGTAAAAAATGTCTCTCGTCAGATTGTAAACTATACCTACCTACTGCAAACTATTTGCAAGTTACCATTATTTTTCAAAAACTAACAAGTACTGCCTAACCTAACTTAAAAGCTTAGCTTCAATCACTAATCTTAGACTTCATTTTTGGCGTAACCAATTTTGACGATGATTGTATGACAACAATGATCTACTACAAATAGGAGACACTAGTTACGAATATGTTTATGGCGTTATTTTATTAACACAGTTTCAGTCAAAGATTTACGAGTCAGTTCGTATTAATTAATAACAGTAAGTCGTAAATGTGTTGATATGATATCATTACTTGCATTTTATAGCCTCTCGCTTGTTCAATGTTATGTTTCAATATAAAACTCGTAAACATAGTGAACAGTGACCACCCTTTATGTTAGTCTCTGTGGCGTTTACCGTAATTATACATAGGCACTACAAATTTTTTAAAAGAAAAACATAAACTGTTGGTACAAAATCAAATAGGTACATGAATATCTGATTATAGCTATAGGTAACAACCTGGCCACCGCTGCTCGTGGATATTTACTATAGTTGTGTTGGCAGCCTTAGCTGTATTATGTTATACTGCATGTGGCTTTAGAGGAGAGACGCCTTCTTCTATTAGAAAAATAAAAAAAATTACATTTTACGACGTTCGAAATTTTACCATTATTCATTGTTGATGTGGTTCACTAACACATTCGGATATCAATTACAAAAAGTTTAAAGTTATGCATAAATATCCTTTTTATCGCGACATACAATTTTTGTTTTCAACTTGAAATACTGAAGTAATAAGATCCCTGTTTTCAAACCTGGGTTTTAGAGTAACATTGATGTGTGCTGAAATTGGTACTTTCATGTTATTTAAAACAGTGTTTAATTATTATGTGTCTGGAATACACACAGAAATTACCATAGCAAACAT
>DWAV01000270.1:0-22675 GCA_018231305.1 Noctuana lactifera
GCTTGAATACTTTTTTATTCCATTTCGCGCCCCAAAGAGCTAATGAGCAGAGAAAGCAATTGTCTTCTATACCGCTACAACATTTTAAGCTGTAACGCGGGTACTGTTACAGTTTTTTCAGGTTGGTTAGGTGTTCAAATTTTAGTTCAAGTGTGTAAAAAAGGCGACAGCTGAAAGTTCTCCGTAACGTTCTCAAAAGACATGTAAAGTTCATCAACCTGCAATTAGCTAGCTTGCTAGATTGTGGCCTGCATCCATCTCAGCGCTAACACGGGATATAATAATATGCTTTACTGTATAAGAGTAGAAAATTTAGATGAAAAGGACAATGTATCTTTTAAGGTTCTTTTAGATATTCAACAAAAACTTGCCTTCGAAATGCGTAAATCAATGCCGGTTTGCTGCCAGAACATTACAATTTTGTAAATATCGACACCACCTACATCAATTATGCAAATGCGGCCATTTTGATAAGCGCTACGTGCATTACGTGTCGATACAAATAAAAATTTACTCTATGTATATTCGCGGCGTATTTTTATGCGTTTAACAACAACTGTACCTATACCAACAACTGTACTTTAAAAATGTATGTAATAATGTTTTACGTTGAATTACGTTACTCTGTGGTGTACTCCTGTGTCATGTTATAAAGAGAATAAATATATATTAGTCTTTACCAAGCTTCAGTTGATTTTATAATAATTATGTATAATAGATCTTATGTACAATCGCATTTATATTATTATCATCAACCCATTACCTATACCATCATTATTAATAAGTGTATATATTACCATAAGTAACCCACAATACTACTAATCGCGACACTAGACGATCTTCTTTTATTTCAAAGTGTGTAATACGTTTGATTACGTAGTACCGTAATGGATAACCATATTCCGTAGTTTTATTTTATCAAAATAATTATAAATCTCGCTCATAATAATAAACGAAATACCCGTCCTGTAACGTAAGCTTTCATGAAATAAATACTCAATAATATAGGTACCAATTTGAGGGAATTCATTACTTATAAGCTTTCATGAAATAAATATCTACATAATAACATACCAATTTCAGGGATATTTAATTACTGTAATCACGCCTATTATTCTATAGCCACTGGATACCACGGTAGTAGTTTAAGTACTCGTATGTCGAAATACGGCGTACTCGTATATGCGTAAATTTTCAGGCTAATTATATTAAAAAGGGTGGGTTGGGACAGGCCACCTGCACATTAATCATCTCGCTTATCGGTCTCGGGTCCGTTCGTCAATCGGGTCCTGTTTACTCGCCACCGAACATATTAGGTATGCGTACGGATTTTCAAAATTTCGATTACATTCACATTCGCTTTGTAATAGAAGAGGAAAGACAGAACAACAAAGCTATCGGATTTTCAATTTATATGTATATAACAGAGCTGGTTTTTTAATATCGATCAATCGTTTGAATGTAATACCAAAATAATGTCTCCCGTATAACGTTTCTAATACAACATCGGTAATGGACAGTACCAGAGATCTCACAAGTTAAGCGACCTAGCTTATGCCTTAGTCCGTAAAAAGGGTCACAAGAAATGACAGTAAATTATTTAAAAAAGTAGGTAAACTTTCCACTTACAAGAAACTAATTGTATGGAACCTAAAATAACCAGCCCACCTCCAGAAACAAGTTATATGATCTACCTTTAAAAATAACTGCGCCACCTAAGTGATAAAAATCAAGTGGCATTAAAGCTAATACCCTCATTACGTAAGGTTAAAAGTGTGCTGAAGTGATATTTGGGCCCGTACGATCATTCACGGCTATCGTTAAAATAGGGGAGTTATGGCTCCGACATGCAAATACAAAACCATGGCGAGGATTTGCAATATGTTCTCCAATAAATACTTGTGTATAAATAATCTCGGCTTTAAACGGAACGTTGTATTAAGCCATGCCGTCCAAATCATTGGATGCGGATTTTGTTAGATTAATTTTATTTTAATGACATATGAATATTTATAGGAAAGGGCTTACAAAGGAAGACTAACAAGAATTTCATTCACACATAAACAAAGGTACTCGTAGTTATGTTTTATATTAAAAATGTATCGATACAAAACTGTTTGATTAGATATAATCGTATATAGAATCTTATCGAAATATTCCATTCGCATTCAAAAACAAGGTCTATTTCGCACCTAACCATTAAGGTAGTGGTTCCGTTCACTGGCAAAATTTAACTTGACCTAGTCCATAATTAAGAACCTGCTAGGTATGTCAACACACAGTGTATGGACTTTGGAGTATAAAACAAAGTAACTAAATCTGTAGCATTAACAGTAACTGTGATCGTTTATTCACGTCCATAGAGTTCCAACAGCCCGAAGCCAAAATTGTAGCAATAATAATTTACTACTGGCGCCATCTTGCGAATTATATGGTCAATGCGTAAGCTTTAACGACCCTTCAAACAGTATCACGGGTGAACTGCGACGTAATTGATTCATTTTAATCGCGTCAGTACTGAGTCTATGTAAAAATAAGATTTCAACCTTTATAAACCGAGTATGGAATAAATAATTTTTCCCACACAACTTATTTAAGGTTTATTACATTAGACATTACATACCTACATTATTATCTATAGTAATTACAAATTGTAAGTAATAAATTAATTTAAAAACATTAACTTCATTGTTAAGTTTTTTGTAACTTGTATTGTATATTGTTTACTTTAATGAAAATTATGATTCAGATACAATAATACTACAAATAACAAATAATTAAACGAGGAAAACTGTTATGCAGGATATCCCTACATTGGTTTTAAAACATTTAAAGGGTGGCCTTAAGCATTGAAAATTTAAACATAGTGTCATTTGCAAATATTTGTGGACATAAATAATTTTGTCTTTGTCTTTCATAAATAGAATACCTATATCATTTCAAAACCCTTAACCTAGAATATTAACAAACTTCAGCAAATAAATATCACTATTTTTGCAGGCGGGAAAACTCAATATAGCAAGTTTCAAACGTGCACTAGGCGGTTTTGTTTTGAAATATTTAAAAATGCCGGTAAAAAACTGAAACTAAAAATCTGGGTTGCGGATTATTCTTCTATTGTTGCTTTGCGGCGCGAGCTCCAATTCAATTTTTTTTCATTCGGCGCGCCATTAAAGATAGTTTTTTGTTCAAGATACGGAACGCTCAAGGGTGAATTGCGAAGTGCTTAACTCTACGAGTATATCGGATTGCGCACGTAAAGTCACGAGTGTTTTCGCAGACGTTCGTAGATATCAAAGCTTTGTCATATTACAGAGAAACGTTGTGTTCTCTAATGCAATAAACCTTTGTACAACTTACTCTGTTGGTTTGGATACCTTGTCTCGATTTGTGTTTTGATATGTATGTCCAAAACTTGTATTTGAAAATGAAATATGATCGCATTCGCATAAAACTTCTATCAGTATAATTACATTTAAATTATCACGAGGGCGGAGATGGCGTGAAAACTTTTTTAACTTAATAAATAAAAAAAAAATGCTAAACTTCTGCAGGATCACTTCCGGCCATCCGAGGAATCCGAGCAGGTCTAGACCCGAATCAAATACGATAAAAACAAGAGTGTGAATTTTAAATAACGCGTTATACCGAGAACCTTGGACTGGTAGAAAACAACCTCTGATATTAATTCCACTCGTTTTACGTCAGGGAAAATAAAATTTATTTTATTTTCACTGACGCAATAAAATAATATTTGCTACTCTACTGTGTAGAGTGTATGCTCAAAGAAGGGTACTAAGTAGGTGTATGAAAATGTATTTGTAGTAAGGTAACCAATTGTTATAATTATATGATACATTGTTCAACAATGTACCATATACGCTAATAAACACACTAATGATTGTTGCCACAGCGAGCAACAACGGTGAGAGCGGCGATTACCCACGTGTCGCATACTCGCGTATTCACCATAAAATAATACTATGGGGTAGTGTGGGGGCGGCGGGCTAATTGAGCTCATTTTACTTGATTATAATTAATTCATATACGCAGCAACGGCACGGTTTAACCCTGGCGTGCATTGGGCTGTATAATGTACGAGTATGTCTATGTTTTAATTTTTTGCATGTAAATTTTTGTGTTTTTATTACGATATGTTTTTTATAGACGTAATAAATAATATAATAAAATGTTTTCTTATCATTATTTAGTCCAACACGTTGGCCAGGTTTTTACAAAATATTGAAAGTGTAATTTCTTGAGCGTTATTAGTAACAAGAAACCAGAGATTTCTGCCCGTGCAAAATATTTTTTTCTACTATATTTTTACTACAAAAGTACTTTTTAATGTGTACGTACCTAATCTAAAATCTGTTTCGAGTTATACTTTTGTTCGCTGGATGATACATCACTATCACACTCCCAGTTCAGTTCAGTGAGGTCATTGAACACTACACATGACAGGCTGACTGTTACGTGGGGCGCATATCAAATTCAAAATAAGACATAGGATTAGTAACATACTCTTCGCAAACACCCAATCAGTATGTTGACACATACATATACTCGCATTGTGTACAGATTTCCCGTCAGTACGATCCTCGAATGCCAACAGATGTTAACACAGGGCTTTGTCTTGCAATAGGGTTTCAGTGTCTAGCGTTAAACAACTGAGGTATTTGAAAGACTAATAACTATAGTGATGTTCGGTGAAGTTGTCGACATTAACATTTTCAATCATTTGGTCAATCAACAATCATTTGATTATTTCATAACTTGTACATTATATGTATTATAATCATATCAATTAACAATGACAAACACTTGGCCAGTGGTGGCTTACTATCTAAACCATCCTTAAATACCTGTAAAGAGACCGAAACCCATCAATAGATCAATAAGAGTATGATGATGTTTGTAATATATATAGGTACTACACAATATAGGTAATATATACTACAGTACGCATAAGGAAGTGCAATTTATGATTTTACCCATTATTTACCTTATTTAGCCGATAAAGATTGGAAAGACAATAAAGCTTCGACATTTTTGGTTCTCTTTATATTTAATGTTTGACCGCAAACTTGCCTAATAAAATCAGAAAATGTGTCCTAAAGGGAACCAAAAAGGAATATTATAAATTCTTTAATTAACAATAAAAACAAATATAATCCTACAAGAATCCAACAGTTCAATTTCTTGTTACTTACTGAACTAAATTCTTAAGGTGTTTGAGACGTTCGTTAGTCCATAATCCGCTCAATACTCAGGGAAGGAAAATTTCGCGTTACCTACTTCTTTTGGCCCAAAGCTCCTTTTGAGTTTCGTAGGCTCTCCAATTTATTGAAGAGTTGCCATGGCATATTTTCGGTATCTCACATATACGAGGTAAATATTTAGATAGATACATTTGATAACAAGCAACTAACGAGTGGGATATTTTCATAACAATTTAAATGATTTCCATTTGATATTTTTCCTGTGCGAGATTTTCGGAGTTTAGGTACTTCTGAGGAATCCATTTTCATAAAAAAATATCCTGTATACATATTTCCGGCAGGGAAATATAATGAGGAGTAAAATTAATACAAGCATTTATTCAAAAGTGCTATTTTTTCTATCGTCGCGTTTTTGCGTACCTACCTCAAAATCCAGCTTTTGGAGTCACAATATACTCGCAGAAGATATACTATCTGCTTCATTTATATGCAATAGCCATACTCGTATGAGCATTCATGCATTTTCAACAAAGCACTAAACGCATTATGTTATACTGTTCCGAGATCGAGCTAATATTATCGCTGAACAAATATTCGTTACGAGTTATATTGTGTTTGTAGTTTGTTTGTTTTTATTTGCAAATAAACTGCATAGAGGTTCAATGTTCAGGTACAATTTATAGGTATGTTTTAAAGGTCGAGATATTATGTAAAATTTACTCCACTAATCTTATTCACGTCTAGTATATTGGTCTCGGGATTATTGTGGAAATGTGAGAGTCCGGCCTAAGACGCGGCTAATTTTAATCAAATAATTAAATGGAATTGTGTCAAACCTGAGTTACGATTTATAACAATAGAACTAGTAAAAGTTCCGTTTATATATAAAGGGCTCGATGCAAAAGAGATTTACATAGATGTAGTGAGTGATTTATTTAGATTGAAAGAGGGATATAAAAAATCAGGCAAAGTGACATTCATCGTTACCATACTGTTACATACGATAGATACAAATAACACCAAAGGAAAAGAGTCCCATCTTTTTGCAACTTTTCGACGAAACCCATATCATCTGTCGGGTTATGTCTTAAAAGGAAGATTGGAGATTGGTGTATCTGTACAACTTACTATTACGAATAATCGAAACATTGATAAATAGAGGGTAAACTTAGTAAAGAAGTGGTATGGACCTCGATAAAGATGGTTTTTTCTTATCAAAGAAGATAAAATCCATTTGAGACTTTTAGTGATTTCTTCAACTGCCCTCTGCCTTTTCATTTAGAATTCACGTCAATCGACATGAAAAAAGCTATATTTAATTAAAAATTTACTTAGTACATTAAAATCGAATTGCTTGCTCATTAAAATCGTGATTTAAAACGAAAATAAAGTCGAATGCAACCTATTAACAGAAGTATTTGACCTTTAAACCCGCTGCCAAGTTTCACAGTATACTGAATAAGCACTGTAAAGTATTTGTCGTAATGGCACGTCGTAAACGCTGAATGTCGAAGAATCCAAAGGGGGATTTACACGTATTACGTAATACCCTTGAGACATTAGATGACTCCTACCATTACTTTTGAGTTTTGTAAAAGTTGAAGGAAGAAGATCAGAACGAAACGTTTCGATTGCTTTTTTATTAATAATAATTGGATCCGATTCTGATACCCGCGCGGGTGTAGTCGCGGGCGTAAGCTAGTAATTTAATTAAAGCTAGTAAAAGTAATATTTTAAAATCTTATTTATTTATAAATGAGTTCGATGAATTTTATTCATCGGATCGCTGATTCACCCGAAATAAATAATGAATATTTACCTCGACGTGTATGTGAACCGAAACGTGTTAGTTACGTCCGATTCTATTTATTTACAAGTAACAAAATTGCAGCATTGGCAGCCCCGTTTTAAACTTGTTTTTAATTTGTTTTTACGGTGGTTTATACATAAAATATGTAATAAGTACGAAAAGATATTTGCATTGGTACCTATAGGAATATTATTTCATCATAATATTTGAAGCAAGATTGCTTCTTTTAGTTCCAGTTGCCTTCGACCCCATGATTATGAAACAAAAGAAAGACTCTTTATGTACAAAAGAGTCTTTGTCAAAGTGTATTTATTTTATATGTTTTTTATATAGTATCGAGGAGTGAAAAATAAATTTCTTTCCTTTCCACTTCTGTGGAAAATGGTTTGGTATAAACGAATTATCATAACATTTTGGACACTCATTTAAAACACACACCTTTGCGATGTTTTGTGCTTTACCCCATGATTGAGCCCGGGGTCTCTTATCATCATATGGGCGTGCCCTTTCAATTGATAATTACTTACTTAGGCATAATTTAGGCTGCTGTATT
Organism: Noctuana lactifera; assembly: GCA_018231305.1. Lineage (NCBI taxonomy): Eukaryota > Metazoa > Arthropoda > Insecta > Lepidoptera > Hesperiidae > Noctuana > Noctuana lactifera. The sequence continues at coordinate 7,586 of DWAV01000270.1, forward strand.
AAGTAACTGGCGATTCAGATATTGACTTTAATCTACAATGTAGTTTGTTTTTATTTGCGATATATACATATAAATAGTATATCATTCGGTTTGAGAGTGTTATGTTTTCGTCTTTGGGTCACTAAGCTAGTGGGTTAAGTACCGCAGCAAGTAAGTTTCTCGTTCCGTGCTTAGCTTGAACTATTACATGCTTCCATAAGCGTTCATAACAGTAGGTAACTACTCGTAAGTAGGTACGATACTTGTCGGTAATGAAACTTCGTATGAGAGTTGTGATTTCTAATTTTTATTTGAAAGTCGAATATTAAGGTTAAAATCTTATAAGCCTTATATAAGTTAGTACTCGCAGTAAACCAGTCATTCGAAAGAGGTGAATGAATATATTTTCTGTATAATGAAATGGTTTGAAAGTACAGAAACACGTGCACCTATGAAACAAAGGCTGGTATTTATAAATGCATGAGCCACGAATTTCAACAAAATTAACTTAAAATTCACCGGATGACAAAATTCCGAACCGACTCAATATGGGGAAATAACTTTTCAAACTTTTAAGCGTCGACCAATTCAAGGTGCGAATTTTATTTTATTAAAACGTGAACCTTATTAGTCACTTTGTAGCTGGATATGCGCAGTGATGGAGGTATTACTGTGTTCACGATAAAATTTATGGCCAGATACGACCCTCACATTAGTCAAGTTAAGAGCTAGTAAGCAGGTTAAGTATTAAAAGTACTTACAGTTTTAAAAACATTAGGTTGAAGGTAATTGAACAATGAATTTGATTTGGACCTTACCACAGTTTTATAAAAAATTCTCTTCAAGATTGTTAGAAAGTGTCTTACAGTAAACTAGTAGCGAGTAAAATAAAGTAGGTTAATAAAATTTAACGTCATTGGGGAATTGAAATACACTTAAATGTATTACTTTCGGTGTATTGGGTGCCAGGGACACTATTACACTAACACCTAGATTGAGGAACAAACAAATATTTAAATTCATAACTTATACTTCGACGTGTTAACGGAACTCAGGAGATCGTGTTCGATACTGTTCTATTTTATATATTTATAGTTATATTTGGAATGTTTTATTTCGAGAATACCTTTTTGTAATCTCGCTTGTAGTCTGGCACAATTTGTCAGACAAGTCAAGACAATTAATTCTGCGTGAAATTGCTACATCTCCAATAACGTTTCAATGCATAATATAATAGGTGGATCAGGTGTATTTCGTAGGTACGAATAACTCTTAGAACCCCTTAAATAACTTATTTTCATTTATGTGGCGAAGCAGCCTCAGTGGAATTGTTTTAATAAAAAGGCTTAAGGTTACAAAGTGTAAGTAAATAAATAATCGTAACTTAGATAACTTAACCAACAAACATGAGTGACCTCATCCATAAATTCCCACCCTGTTTACACCAGAATAGCACAGCAGCAGAATAAACAGAGAGCATAATAACGGCTAAACGTTTAGCTCAGTAATTGAGCTGGTACGCCCATGATGTTGTCTCGACGCAAATTGCGTTATCGAGAAGGCACCGGAGGCCATTGTCAACAGACATAACTGTTTTACCTTGAGTACTATTGCGTACATAGAGCGTAGTGTTTGGTAAAGATCGATGATACAATACATGTACAGCGCTTTAGAATACAGTAGACATGCTCAGTGCAGAGTAAAAATTTAACTGTATCTTACGATATTATACTACAGACAGTTATGACACTAACTGAAGGCCTTGACAGTAACCAACAAAACGAATTTTCCATTGTAGATATCCTATGGATGTTTGGTTAGATAGAATTACATTGCTATACAATGTACCAGTAGGTACATTGTACAACGTTGTATGTATCAGAGAAAAACTGAGAATGAAATGAGACTATACAACGCTCTGTTACAATGTACCAGTAGGTACAATGTACTCGTACAACGTTGTATGTATCAGAGAAAAAATGAGAATGTTCGAACTTAAATATCTCACTGTAGATAGACAGCCGAAAGCCAACTCGAGTTGACGTACGTAGACAAGTTTCGAAGTTCAACAAGCGTTAATCGTATCATGGACAATTTTGTAAATACAAACGCCGTGCGCGAATCACTTGCAAATTGGTCCCCTGGATCCAACGCGCAAGTACTAATCCGTTTACGTACGCTTAACTGACTCGTTTGTCCATGTAGAAACAGACAACACGCGAATAACTAATAAATATTTTAATATAAGATAATTATTACGGCAATTTCCACCGGAAGCACAAGATAAGTCGGCACCTTCGGATACAAGATTCGGGACTAATTCGTATCTAAGATTATATTGGAGCTTATAGGTGAATAGATTATTGTCTATTTGCGCTATCCGTAGGTACCTCTCAACCGAAACATAAGAACTTGACACAAGACTTGCTATACGACGCAATATGAGGATAATTACAATGTAAGTAAGTTTGACATGATACGATATTATGTTAGCAATATATAAATCCGCCCTAATACATAAATTGGCCCGGTCGACTTGTTATGGATAGATAGCTTTCAACCTTACTGATGTGAGACAAGTCTTTTAATGTGTCGTCTCTTGTTTAATTTAAAATGACAGCGCCGTAGCGAACAGCAAAAATGAGGCAGGTAGGTTTGTTTCAATTATGTACGCATCGTGCATTGACGAGTAGTATTTGCAAAAGGATAAAATACGCTTATTTAAAAAAATATTATACAGTAAAAAAGGTCTTTAGCACAATAACGCTTCATATTCATGGGCCCCCACTAGCATTCGCTGTGTAAAGTACCTGTATAAAGACAATTACAGACCGGGAATAGAAATCTAAATTCATAGTTTAAATTTCTGCCTCGCCAGGATTGAAACAGAGGCCCTTTTGAATACCAAGTAAGTGGTACTGATCGCAGAGCCATGGTAAGTGCCTGAGTTCTAGAAGGTTTTGTATGTGTAGGTATACAAGAACGTCTTTTAGATCGTTTATCTAGTAGGTGATAAATAAAATGTATATTTGCCCACTTAATTTAACATTGTCTGCCGTCTATTTTGCGTCAGTAGCCTGAAAATTTTTAAAACTTAAAAACCTATTTTAAGTTTTGCGAAATATCGCGCAATGCAGTAATTCTTTATTTGATACTGACACTAAAATTCCATTTATTGATGGAGATTTAGAGAGATTTGAATCGGTCACAACTGGATTAAAATGAAACGGTGGCTCAAATTTAAAAGCGGCTTTTTATTATACCTACGCGGATCAATATCCCGGTGACTAAAACATTCACGAAATATCAGTTAGATGTATTCAATGACCACATAGTTTATCTAATGAATGTTGTATGGTCGTACGATACATTTTAATCATATTTCATTTACGCAGATGTTGAATACTAATATAATATGTAGAAATGCCCTTATGTTTAAGTACCTATTACCTCATCATTTCAAAACAAATATTTAAGGTATCTATTACAATAATAAGACAACCGTGATATTCCAGCGGTCCAGTAATCAGGAATTACGTCTCGTATTCGAGAGAACCGGATTTCGGTTATCAACTGCACCGATGCGGTGAACGAAAGCATCGTGACAAAAACCTGCATGCCTCAGAGTTCTCCATAAAGATCTCGAAAGTCATGTTAAGTTCTCCAATCCGCACTTGGTCAGTTTAGTGGATTACGGCCTAAACCCTTCTCATATTAAATTAGGGGACCCGTACCTATCAGTGGGACTGTAAAGGATCGACGATGAATACAATAATGCCAAAAAAGAGAAAATATATTTTTAATATCAAGAAGGCTGAGTTTGAGTGAAACAAATCTGGTTAGCAGTCAGCGTTAGTATAAACAGTCTTACGGGAGCTAATTAGAGGGAAGCGGTTCATTAATCATCCTCGGGCCCACAGTATCGTTTTATGGTAACAAGGATAAATACCAAAGAATAGACTAATAAGCCCGCTAATCATCTGCGGCGTCTGACGTTATCTCAGGATGATCACACTCTTTTAGTCGTAGTCACGATTCGGTAATAATGAGTGGGGAATTAGGGAAAGTAGATTTTCATCAATATTTAAGATAGAGTTGATTCTTTTCTTAATCTTTGTTAAGAAAATAATTATTATGTTAAATTTTGTAAAATTTATTTATTCCTTTCTCTATAATACTCGCGGTGGTGTTATGAGTTATAAAATGAACAATCAGCTCTCTAATACGTAATAAATGGTAAAATTTGATGATGTAGTGGTACTCTACCCGTCCAAAGAGACGGTCTACGACGAACATTTTTTAAATTTCTGTTTAATGTGTATTGTGCGTTAATACGTGTTTATTTTTCACTCTTTTTTTTGTATTTTGGTCAGTTAACACAACAAGGGACTATAAACTGCAATCGTCTTTAGAAAATGGCGTGATTGAAGTCAGTCCTTGCATAACTCCAGTATCGGTCTGCTGGAAGAAATTTCTTTGGGAAATTAGCAGTTTGTGCCGCCCTCTTTCTTTTATAACATTGTAGTATTATAATAATATAATATAATTACTTACATACTCGTACATAAGTATGTGTGTGCAAGAATATTAAATAATAATAAATAAGTACATAACAAAAATAAGGTAAGCCAAACGTAAAGGAATTAAGGCGAGGATTTGCCGTAACATTTCATTTTGAAGGCCGTTGGCTCGGAACGGTCGATCCCTAAGCCAAGTGTAATAATTAAAATATACAGAGAACAATGATACGTCTCTCTTTGCTCAATGTTTATTGACGGGCAACGGTAGCATGAACCCTTTGCGATTTCAATTTGCCGAGGTCCCGGGAGGTTCTCGTTTGAACGGGACGGACAAAGGACCCGCACGAAGACGACAAGGACACACAAATAAAGTTTGGTTATAATAAAAGCAAGTTCTGTTTAGAGAGTTCCATTAGAACGCTCTTTGTGGGGTGTCATTTTATTAGATGGGCACTACTCCGGACGTAAGCGGGGACTATACATATAGGTAATATATGGGTGTATTTTTCTTAACGGTTTGTTTTTAGTAATATATGTAATAGATAGTATATTATATATATTATATATGTGTATATTATATATATTATTATAGTATATTATATGTGTCGGAGAGTTAATTTATCGGTGTTAGAGAAGTATACTATTTAATAGGCACCACATATTTCTAAATAGAGGTGGTTGGCTGACGTGATCGTATCATTGTACCTTCTTCTTTTCTTTTATTATACTTTTGTCATTCTTTTATTTTCCATGACCAATAAACATAGCAAACATTTCTGCATGTTAATCAGGAGAAAACAGCTATGGGACATCAACTGAGAAAATTTTCTTCCTCATGGTAACTAACTGGAAAGAAAATTATTAGGGAATTGCAAAACCTATTTGGACTGTTTGAATTTCCATTTCATTTGTTCCTTTACAGTCTGATAACTCTCAAGCAAACGAAAATTATAAAGGAAACTAGCAAAACTAAATATGTCAGAGAATTTTCAAATAAAAATGGGTCACACGATACAGCTTAAACTCGTGTACACTTTTTAGAACGCACGATTTTCTGTAGTAGTGCTAATGCGATACTTTCGTGCTCTATATGCTTTTGTATGCTTAAGTACGTCAAGCGGCTATTTATAAAGTCTTTGTGTCATACGCATACCAATTGCTTTATAAGCAGATCATTACCCACTAGGGTATTATTAGGAAGTCTAGGCTGTAATAATACTCGTAAGCAATGGGAAAAAGCCAAGTCCATTTAAAAAAATACATTAAGCTCACCTATTGTATGTTGGAATATTATGTTAAGGAAATATACATAGTATTATGTATTATTACACGAGGACGCATGAAATGAAATAACAGCAAAAAAATTAATGCTACGAGTATATTCAGGTTTGAAGGTTCACCTCTTTATCAAGAGTTTCCGGAACAAAATTGACTTTCTAACAGTTTTTCTTATAACAATTTTATGCTAATACGGCTCAGGGTTCAATCCCTAGGTGTAGTTTCAAGTACTTTTATAAATGCTTTCGACACCAATCAGCGCCAATATGGCGATTATGAAATCGTCTTAACATTATTGTGTCTTTGCTAGTTTAGCCGGTACAGAGCTTATGATGCTTAAATATAGGTGTAGATGCGGTATCCGCTCTGTATTTTGACAACATAAAATCAAGGCAAACGCCCGACTTTCAGTTAGCGTATCAGGGTTATTTGATCATTGTTGCGGCTTGTAAAAGTGTGAATACAATGCCTTTGTGTGCTTTTAAGTGATATAATAAAGGAAAAACGTATCATTTGATGGATAACATCAGCGCGGCGGCGATGTCTACCTACCTATTTGACCTGTCTATAGCTAATATAGCTCCAGGCCTTTCCCGGTTGTGGGGAGAGACCCGTGCCCAGCAGTGGGACATAAAAAGGGTTGAAGGCATAGCTAATATAGCTAATATTATTATGTCATTGGTACAGAGTGCTACAGAGTATTATAGAGGTTCAGGTCAAATATACGCCTACGCCTCGTAGCACCAGCACCTCGTAGCATCACGGATATACATCACGAGCCACGAGCATTGCGAAATATGGTGTGGCATTTTCTTGTCGTTATTATATTGAAGAAAATGCTAATAAAAGCATCAAGATTCTTTTTAAATATAAAAAGGCGTTATGTTTTTAAATACTTATATTAGTAATTATTTTAATATTGATCCTATTTTTGTTTATATTACAAATTATTAATGTGAAATTAATAATAATATATTTTTGGTTTTCTTATATATATTTCTTGTATAATCTAAATATAAATCTAAAATTATCTACATGAACTGTATCACTTGGTTTGGTGACTATAATCACTTTCATAAAAGCTCCTGTAAGGGGCCGCTTTATTGATCTTCAGAAGAACATGTAAAGTTCCTAAATTCACTCAGTAAATCTCTTCACACTTCCTTATACCTACTTCATATATTCTACCCCATGTAACAAAGCGACATGTATATTCATTACTTTTAATTTATTAAACTTTCCTTTAACTCCGGGCGCCTTTGTTAGAAATTCGCAAGAAGGCTAAATTCCCACCACACATCCAAAAAGTTTAGAGATGTCTATCAAAGTTACGTTCTCTTAGCCCTAAACATTTGCACAGTAACTTGTAATGTTCTGTAGTAGGTAAAATAGTTGGAAGCGACGATGTCTTAGCAACGCTTAATTGGAACATCGCTTAGTACGAAGGGATTTCTAGAAACCGGCTAAATAAAACTCATAATTTAGTATAGGTAAGTACCTATGTTGGCAAGACTTCACAATTAGGTGTATTTGTGTTTATTGAATGTACGAGTACATTATTATATGCTTACATTTTATGGATTAGTAGATGATATTTACAAAAAATTTTTATAGCAATTAAAATTATGGAAACAGTGAATTTAAGGCCTTGCAAACAATATACCGCCACTAGTTTATGCTTTTATAGGTAGTAGACAGTCACGCAAACTATCGTGTAGATTCAACTTCTACCGTGCACGTAGTCCTACATAGACATATAAAGTATATTATCTATACAGTACCTACATTAAAAAAATAATGGTCTCATCGAAGTGCTATTTAAAAGTGTGTATTTTAAAACAGCTTTTACGGCAATATTTATACACAACGCAGCATTGAAAAGCAATTATCGACGTTACGCATCCATTAGTATAATATGATTTCCCTCGCTTCGAAAGTGGCTCAAAAAGTAATATCCATTGTAGTAACGTACTACAGACTCCGGCGTAGTGTACTGTAATACAATTATATAAAAAATACAGCACTGCCTCGGTACGGAGCACGTGCAATACTCATAAAAGTGTCTACCCCTCTCTGCCCACCGTGTTTGTGACCCCTGTCTCGAAGCTCGTAGCATTCAGTCTCCTACAATATTAGCTTTAATAAGAAACCAAAATATTCTATGTACATTTCCGTTTCGGTGCGCACAGTAGCGAAATGTAATGTTGTAAAAATAAAATCACCCGTATAAATAACCCGCCACCGCTCGTGGCTTTGCTCACCCGAGAAAGCACATTGTGGAATTTTTGTCCTTTAGGTAGGTATACAATAATTTTGATTTTTGTGCGAAACTTAAATATTGTATGAAGAATCTTGTGAAGTCTCCTTAAACGTTCACTTATATTTAACATTATGTTTTAGAAAGGACTCGTAGTTCTATTAGTCGTTAAAAAACTGGTCGCAGTTTTTAAAATATCAAAGAACGGTATTGTTAAACTGTTTAATTTTTTCAACGAAAACTACTGAGGTAGCAATTTAAAGCTCTATAAATGTACTGCGCGCGAACTCATACATTAGCTTTGTAGAACAGAATGACGGCATGTTTGTGTTGTGGTCTGCTCCATAATACGTAAAACATATAGCTTGCTTTGTGACCCACATATGTTTTTATACAGGAATTGCCAAGTCTAGCCAAGCTACAATTTGGAAGCTCGGATAATCGGAACATCGGATATAATTCGAAAAATCACATTTAAGAAACTTAGAAAGATCTAATTGATTTTTTAAAATATTATACGATTTATAACAGCTAATATTATTAAAATACTTTTTTATATTTCTAGATCTGAATGATACACAAATGATCGCCATTCAGGTACGAGTATCTCTTTCGGCCAGTAAAAGTGAAAGAATTTGTTGAATTTACACAAAGATCGGGTATTCCAGTTGAACGTAGAATAGCTATCGAGTTGCGAGCGGCAAAATCCAATATGGTTCAATTTTTATGCCTTACACCGGAATTGTGAACGTTCATCGTTGGAAGCGTTTCATCCTATCGTTATAGAATCAAAATGTATATTATTAATTTTTACTCATAACTTTTGCTGGACGTTTCGCGTTAGAGGTCAGTAACCGAACTCCTAGACAAGTTGCAACGATAATTACACCAACCTCGGTTAATTACATGATTGGAACGGGCTATCTTTAATGAATGTAAAAAAAAATTAACGGAGCATATAGGGCTCTTGACTGCTAACGGGAAATCATATGAAGGAAACCATGCACGGACAAATGTACATACATAATATTATTACATACAATTAGAAAAATGCGTACCTAATGAATTGATAAGAATACGAAAGAGACAATAATTTTTTAATGAATAAAAAATACTTAGGTATGTTCTATACACTTTACAGGGTTGTCCATACCCTTAATCCCGGATGAAAACCTAAAAAAATAAGCAACGAATTGGTAATTAACACCGCGAGACCCAGTCGACTAAGCCGGGCCATTGTGGCGATGAAACGAAATAAAACAAGCGGTCAACCTTTGTTTCGGGGGGATGGGGCAAACTCGTGCCGTGAAAGTTTGTGAACAATATTGCAATACAAACGAACCACCGATACATACAGTCTCCATCGTGAATAAAACACGTCGTGATCGCGATTCTTATATCGTAAATAAATAAATATAACTCGGTCAACCAAGGGCCTCACTCATGGCTTCAATTGAATTTCTTAAAGGTGATGTATTATAAAAATCGGATTTCCCTCGAGATTTCGGGTACAAGTAAAAATGTACTTGTCTCCTTAAAAAAATTGAACCCCCTATTATTTGACTTTTCTATTGTGAACAAAAATACTCAATAATAATGTTTTATTTTCGTTTTTTTAAGCTTACTTTGCATACATATTTTTTTAGTACCTACCCCCAATGGGTTTCCAATATAAATGAGATAAAAACTTTAATATAGTTATTGTGAGTGCGGTTATTAAAGTTTTTAGTTATAGAAATATGGTAGTACTTAGTTACTTTAATAAGTTACTGTTACACTCTAAAGTGGCTATTTTGTGGATCTGGTGTACACGTGGAAATTCATTACAGCACGTGGTAGTTCTGAACTGGCAGGATATTTATCAATAAACCTGCGGGCATTAGTCGAAAGTTCTGCACTGCAACAATCACAGAAGTTACACATTGTTCAGCTATTGTTAGCACACAAGAACTTATATCACGAAACTTTATATGAGCATCGTTGATGTTGCCATCTACCGTTTGCTGTAACTATCGCTTTATAGAATCGACTAATAAATAGGTAATCGATTCTTACCTAGATATTCTTAAGTATGGTACCGTCATTTTGAAAATAAATAAATAAATCACTAACGAAACGGACCAACCGAACAATCAGAGACTTGAAATATCTTCAATAACGCGAATTTGGCCTCATCAAACGCAAATGACGGGTGATTCAGTAAGCCACGAGCAATGTAGGAGCACTTCGCGTCAAATCCGCGTCAAGTGCTTCAAATTGCCCCCTTCCACCCTCGACTAGCCCCCCTTATGATAAATGTAAGGAAAATTGAAATCACGTTTCGTTTTCCGTAGTAATACCGCGGTATCAAGGTATGAGTGCGGGAATGACTGTTTTGTGAGACGAAATATCAACGCTAAATGGATGTATTGCGGTGAATGGAACGTATTCAAGCATTGTAGGGTTGTTTCTGCCAATAATGAAATGCGATTAACTTACGCACAATGGAGCAGAGGGCCTACCTTGCTGAACAATTTATAATGATTTGCAATATCAAAGCAAAAACGATAACGTTAACAAGATAATGGTTTGTCAGTTATTTAAACATTTAAATAATGCAGTATTTCACTAAACCTCTCGTGGGCCCCTGGGGGTACTTTGTGAATCACTGCATTATAGTATAGCATTATATTAAAATAAGAAGACAATAAAGTATTAATTTTTTAAAGTAACTTCCTAATTCTATGTCCAAGTGAATTTGTATAAATTCCACTTTTAATATTTATGCTACGTGGCCTAAGTGATGAAACCACTAAAAGCCATTACACAATTTTACTGTTGAATTATAGGTGTGTTTTCATGCGAGCGAGACAAATACATTAATAAAGTTATAAGCGTGTTTGTTATTCGATTGTTACGTGGAGTGCCGTTAAATTTAGCAACTTTAGAGTTCAAAATTGCTTGAACACCTCCGCTTCGGATACGACTCCCTGTCGAACCTTTGTCATTTTAATCATACTTCCGATCTCTCAAAGTAATGTTATTGAAATATGTTCAATTTCCTACGTTCTGTAGGACTTCGTAATTTTCTGCGTATTTTATACTTATGCAGGGTGCTTTAGTAACATTCTATTATATTGAATCAATGTTGGTCTTATGAAAGTAATGTTAAGGTGTACTTTTATAATTTTACTAAGGATACTAAGTAAAAAATTAACAGTCTTGAACTCATTAAAATTTAACATAATACCTAGATACCGTTTCTGTCGCATTTTATAATAAAATATGTATTAGGTATACCACGTATCACTGAAAACACTGAAAAACACTGTATTATAGAAAAAGTTTCTATGTTTATTGTGTCATTAACCCATAATGATCTTAGGCAGTACTCAGTATCATTGCTCCTAATTGCAAGAGCTTTCACGTGTGGCCGTTTAACAGTAAAACCTTTCTGTTACTAGGCAACAAAAAGCAAACAGGACTTCCATCGATCGATGTACTTAGGTTAAATGGACGGGAATAACGGAATTTTTATCTCCCACGATCAATTACAGAGATTGTTTTACAACATTAAATGAATTGATTTTGCTTAAACAAGAAAATTTTATATATTCACGTAAATTCAAGTTCTTTAAGTAATTGCTGTTAAGTGCTATAGGTATAAAGTACCTTTTTCGCAATATTTGCTTATATACCTAATATTCTTTCAGTTTTCAGCTTTTGTCAAGTAAGTTAATTTTGAACTTAATAAAAATTGTTTGTAATGTTGTTGTAATATTTGTTTCTTGTAATTAAAATTCAATGTTGTGTAATCTTACAAATATTTTAAATGTCAACATCTATTGTATAAAGAAAACTATTTTCTTTGCCGATTCGCCAAAATTAACATAACATTAATCCCTCTGAGATACCTTTCACATCTGTGTACGTTCATACGTCACTTTGTGTAGGCCGCGTAAATATTTATAACGGATAAATAATTCGAATATTGCTCATACCAAGGGGCAATAAAAATACCTCACGTCAAATCTGCGCCGCAATTATTCATTCGAAATGCCATTGGGCCGTTTCGCCCCGACCGCCCCAGCTCAATGCGTAATCGGGATTCCTCATGCAAATTAAGTACGACTAACGATTCAAATTGATGTATTGTCTTAGGGGAATTAAAAATAATATTATGTAAGGTGCTGGACTCGTGCTATCTAGGCACCCACCGTCACTATTGTATATCGGAAACAAAGGTGCGGTTGCCTTCAGATTTTAATTAAAGGCAGCCGTCTAAGCACTTAGGAGTCCGGAGTAGGAGTAGAAACCGTGGAGCTTCGTACTACTCGTGCCTATTTGCCATACTCGTATATGCGCTAATACCGTAATACGGCAGGGCATGTGGAAGTTTATCTATGCTTGTCGCTTGATCACTAGTATGGTCGCCACGACCACAACAATAATTAAAAAAGTTTGAAATGATTAAACTAATTGCTTATTAAATTACTGCTTACCAGTTACCAGTATTAAACCATTGACCATTTACCATTGACCAGTGTTAAAAAAGTTTGCTACCAACAAGGTTTGCCTTCAACCGTTTTTATGGTTCACAGCTGGGCACGCGTCTCTCCCCATAACCGAGAAAGGCCTGGAGCATACTCCACCACGCTGCTCCAATGCGGATTGGTGGAGGAGATACGGGTTAGCACTGAACCCGTGTCGGATGGCCAAAGGGCCTACGACTAGGTTTGACGAATGTTATCTATGGATAACAACCTGGACCGACGGCTTAACGTGCCCTCCGAAGCACAGAAGCGCGCATGAAATTTGCCACTAGTAAACAAGGTTTACTGTTGAATAGTTACTACATTTCTACTCACAACTTCAACAACATTCAGCAATAGAAATATCTCATTCTACCATTCTCATACGTTCGGAAAAGCTGATTTGTTTAACTTTTCCCGAAATACAACTACATTTCTAGCCTTCCTTGCAGGCGTGTTTTAGCGTGGAAATTCGGACAAAGTGGGGAAACAGGAAGAAATAGAAATGTCCCGTATATTCCCAGTGGCGTTTAGCTAAACTCGTTTGTACCGCATCACGTTGAGGTCTAGTACCGTTCGAATGTTAATTGTGACCACTAAAAATAACCTATTTTTAACCGACTTCAAGAAAAGAAGAGGTTCTCAGTTGTATCCGTTTGTATTTTTTTTGGAATGCTTGCTTCAAAACACCAAAAGTGATTAAAATTATTTTAAGCAAATTGTTAACCTACTTCAAGCTAAAAAGTAATAAAAAAGTTGAATGTAACAATTAAACTTACTGCTTATCAAAACTTTATTTTGGAGTCTGTCCCATTTTTCTGTATAGTGTGCATAGAGCACAGACTCGCCTAAGCTTACCCAAACATCATTCCCCAATAAAATGTCTATCTCTGGAAACCAATGGTCGTTTCATAGATACACAATGAATAATGCCAAATCACGTGCCATTGAATAAGCTTTGCGGATAAACTGTCTATATGGAGAAACACTTTACGCTGAGTCTTTTAAAAATCACTTTTCCATCACGACCCGACGCAGTTGCGCCGGATGTACACGCTTTAATCGTCGGCGATAATGTATTTCGCAACTGAGAGATATCGACAGTAAGCTGTTGCTGCGTCCAATTTATTGATAGTCACGTTTTTTAACAATGTTTCACAGACTTGCCAGCACTGAATACCGCAGTCGTGTTTAATAGTTATGTATTCTGCAACACCATAAATATATTGGACAATTTATCATTATTTGGAGATCTACTCGTAGATGTGTACATCTAACAATCTGCGCCGTGTAATGATAACTTACTCGTATCTTGAAATTATTCACTTGAAGTGCTGCAATTTGTCAAAAGTCTGAAAGCCCCTTTGTTGTTAAAAAGTTTTAATAAGCGTTTTATAATTCATAAATCAAATAAATATAGGTACTATCTTACTAACTATTGCAAAATGAGACGGCTTACTCTTTGAACAAAGGTACTATTATGCGAATACTCGTAATATGCCTTGATTGAGCGTGATCGCATTGCGTATAATTCAGACATTGACTCCGATTTTCGCTCCATCCCACAACCGTCATGTCATGTCAAAACGTCATTCAACGGAACGAATGACGCGATCGGATATGATATTATGTTCCTATCGACGTTTGACAGCGAACCGTGCCGGGATTGGACCCATATTGAACAGAACATTTTAATAATGATTAATGTGCGGGACTGGCAAGAAAGACTTGTTGACCCAGATGTAATATTAAACTGTTACTGGAATGGATCAAACATTTCTCTGAAAATATATAAGAATAATCTTTAGAATTACTTAGTCGTGTTGTATTATGAGTCAATCATTTAATTATGAGCAAATAATTAAAAGTCCGTTCAACGTGAGTCTTTTAAACATAAAATTTATAACAAAAAAGAATGCGTATTATAAAATTCTATGACCCAAAAAAACTACTACGGCGACTACGAGTACGCATGTGTAAATAAATAAGTTATAAGGAAATATGAATCGTCCTAAATTTATTTAATTAATCCTCTTATTCTAAATTTAAACTGAATGTCATATAATGAAGACGAAAGCAAGAAAGGAATATTCATTAGTTAATTAGGATTGTGTAATGAATCGTAGCCAACATTATATTTTCAGTAGCTATTTCACTGATTGAAAATTATGTCATTTTTATGTTTGTTGGTCTAGATCTTAAGTGGTCACTGCAATCCATAGACATCAAGGTACAACCTTAAATAGGAGGGAAATTCTAATTAAGATCATAAGTGGAGACATTGTTACTCATGAGATTTTCACCTCAAATTTAGTGTGTCCGGCATCTACCCTCCCCAACCGACACACAAGACTTGCTTAAAATAATTAAAAGAGTTAAATAAACTTTACGACGTATAAATTATAGCTTACCCCAGTACCATTTTTACAAAATGTGTAGGTACTTCATTAGTTTTATTTTATTAATTACGTTACTCCACCAATCCGCATTGGAGCAGCGTGGTGGAGTATGCTCCAGGCCTTCCCCGGTTGTGGGGAGAGACCCG
>DWAV01000271.1:0-22656 GCA_018231305.1 Noctuana lactifera
TACCTACTTACATTTACACACAATAATAATGTACTCTACAAAGACCCCTGCTACCCGCAAAAATTATAACGGGTCAGAAATATAAATGTTATCTAGTACGAGTAAGTAGGTAGGTACATATACAGAAAGAAACCATTTCTGTAAGGAGAGTGGGAGTGTCGGTATAAAAAGAAGATTTGAAATAAGTACACTAGATTTCCGTATGCAAATTTTTAAGTAGGTAAATTTCGATTTCGACTGAAAAACCTGTTTCGTATGGACACTATAATTAATTACCTATACCCCTTATTCGATTATTCAAAGCATTACATCGACAAATTTTTTCACTGCCTAATAATATTTACAACTACAAAAACAACAAAAAAAGGAGATTAATAATGTAGGTAGATTAATAAAGTAAGTACGGGAGAAATAAAATAGGTACATTTTATTTGAAAAGTACCGACGGAAGATTATCTTCTATTTTCTTATAGATGTAAATCAATTGTGCTGTTCGTCACAACGTTCGTCGTTAGTCTCGCTAAAATTCGAGAACGGCTGAACGGATTTATCTTATCTTGGTCTTGAAATGTTCATGGAAGTCTAGGGAAGGTTTAAAAGCTCAGAAAAATTCAGGGAATCCTAGTATGGGGCTGTGAGCCTTTGAATATGAAGCATTACTTAAAAAAATATAATTTTTGTTTTCAGATATTCCAAGCTCATGGTGATTGTGATCCAGTAGTGCCATTCAAATGGGGGCAGATGACTGCCTCATTTCTAAAGACTTTCATGAAGAATATTGAATTTTCGACATATCAAGGACTAACTCACAGCTCTTCTGAAGCTGAACTTAAAGATATGAGAGCATTTATAGAACGAACATTACCTGCTACAAAATGAATGTTTTAGAAAATACCGAACTCCACCAAGTACCTATCTACCTAATTTTATAGATTACATTACACTTACGGTTTTGTTATGTAAATGGAATACACCGTACATGAAGATTACCATAATATAAATTAATTAAACATTACCTACGTTCGTAGAAATGTACCTATACATACCGAGGATTGCTTTTACCAAACAATTGTAAGATTATCTATGAAATAAAGTTATTTAATCACATTCTAGCATTTCTTTTCTACCAATATTGTGATTTTTTTTGAAGAAGTAGGTGGACGTTTCCAATATACCTACCTAGTTTTATTATAAACTGCCTAAAGAGGTTTGGTCAGGGGAACTGACAAAAGTCGTTTTTTCAGCACTACACACTTTTATTAACACTTCAACTTGTCACTTTTACATTTAATAAACAAGGTTAACAACTACTACAAGAGTCGATAACCCTGAGGATGTTGTGGAGCGAAAATAACGAAATACGTGTTGGCGGTAGTACGAATGTGGTACGTATGTTTGTGTATGTTTTTCTTATTGTGTTTGCATGTAATGTAGGTTCCTAATGTAGGTTCCTACATGGTTCTATGTGGAAGGGATGGCGGTGTTCCGTGCATGTAAAAAATATACACAGTCATACGTTGTATTGGCGGAGTGTTGCAAAGTAGTTTTTAACCTTATTTATTAACAATGGACTTCCGCAAAATAACGCTAACTTAACTAACTTTTACATTTTTGTTTCCTTCACAAACACAATAATCACCCTCGACTATCCGGTACAGATTTTTGAACACGAGTAGATGGGCGTCACAAGATAATGTGAAATTCTCTGGTTTATCTCTTCTGACCTAAATTCGAACGTAAACGTAATAAAGATTGGTACAGACTCTTACATTATCATATTTTTAAGTAGCTTATGCCTGCGACGCGACTACGTCCGCGTGGACTTGGGTCCAAAATTGGGTCTAGGCTAGGACCTTAGAGCAGGAGTCGGCATCATCCAGCCCATAGGCCCCATGCGACATTCATCCCTGTGCGGCCCGCGGCTGTTATGAAAATGAAATTCTTAATTCCCAATAATGGGATTTTGTTTTGGGAGATATACCTAGATAGATGCAAACCAAAAAAAAAACATTAAGGAATAGATCAATATAATTTTTTTTTATTGAATAAATAAAGCTATGAAAAAATGTCGATGCTTTCAATGTCTCAATATTTTTTTTCTCACCAAATTTTAGTTCAATTTTTTTTATGATAAAATTTGCTATAGGTACACATAATATGATAGTACCTTATAGACAGATATTAGATGGATAGCAGTACCTATATAGATACTTAGTTAACCTTTATTAATAGTTAATATTTGAAATTAATTGATTTTCCTGAGTAAACTCCATTTTGCAGTACTCTGTTGACTATCTTATTAAGTTTTCAATATGTAGGTATAAGTTATTTCTCTGTATTTTACAATGTAAAGCTTTAGTATGTGCAAATAAATATTTCATTTATTCATTCAAAATATTGAAACAAGTTTGGTAAATTTCAGTTATAGTACATTATCAGATTTTTTTTACTATAGGTTACATAAATTAAACAAATATCTATGTTCAATATTATAGCTGTATACCCCTATAGGAACATTCTTTTCTTAGTCATCCATTTTTTATTTCCCTATTTTCCCTCTAGATCCGATTGACTCCGAATACCACGCTGAAAAGGTCGAGCGCATAGTACCTATAATATAGTACCTTTATAAATATAAATTAAATGACCCCGGACCCCAGGTACAAGATTATTTACTTGAATGAAACAAATAGAATAGTACCCACAATAGGTACAATTTTGTCGGTACATAATAAATTATAAGAATAGAATAAATAAATATTAAATTTTATTGGAGTACATATTGATTTCATTGGATTTTTAATGCATGCAATACCTACACAAACTATAAAAAAAATAGGTAGGTATATAAATGGAAAAAAGACAATCTTATAGAAATTAAACTACTATCTATCTTGCAGGTTGCAGACGTTGCAGTGTACCTACCACCTACTAAAGGACTACCTACACACATAGAGCACTCAACGGAGTTTAGTTTTCTGTAACCCTATTACGAACATTTTATAAATCCGTAGTCCTATCACGAACAAATCCGTCATCGAGTAGAACAGTTAAATTTTTGTATGAGATTTTAATTTCGAACAGCGCTCTGGCTAGCTAGACGTATTGAGAACTAAAAATCGAATGTGGGGCTGCGGAATCTGCGGATGCGGATTGTGCGGTCTATTTTCTATCTATATATATTACACCAGTTGTATGACAGTGTATTATAATCTATGGTACTCTCTGTCTCTAACATAGACTAATAGAAGTCTCTACAACCTACATGGTCTGTGTCTTATGTCATATACTCTTGTCACTATCTTCTATCTCTACTCTTTTAACTCTTTGTTTGTTAGCCTTATGTTGTGAACAAGCGAATGTAAAGAAAAGAAAATTTTAATTTAAATGTGTGTGTGACGTGACGTAAAGGTAAACAAATTTTTTATCGTTCATATTTAACAACTCTACCTATTCTTTCTTTAATTACTAATAGTTATTCGTGATGGTATAAATATACTTGTATAAGGCTATGCTGTTTGTTAACTCATTGCAAGTTGTTGATGACAACTTGTGTCCATGTCATCCTTTCGTTTTGTTTATCTGCCAGCTAATAATGCTTGATCGAGGATGACTAAGATAAATTCTCCAGTACTTTTAATTTTTTATGAAAACTTTATCAACCTTTTGTAACCACAGTAATTTTTTGTGCGACTCATAGACCACAACTAGAGCCACAGAACAGAGAAAGAAAAGATGAAATAAAAAATGATCTTATACTCTTTTAGTACCTATGAGATTATGCGTACTAACCTTACACCATTAAACCTTTGATTTGTTTATAAGTAACATTATTATGACATTTATTTTGTTAATATGATAATGGTAAAAGATAACACTCAAACCACATATCAAATTGCTGCCAGGAATTTCCTCCTACTGTTTCTTCTTCCACGTTTACAACCCTAACATAAGAGAGATCAAAAATGTTTAAATTGAATGAATTTATCAAAGAAGAGTGCCAGACGAATGAGACTGTTCCAAAAACTACAATGATTGTCAGCAAATCAAACATACCTACTTAATTTTAATTAAAATAAAATTTACTTGTTATGAAAAAAAAATATTGCATTCAGACTAGAATATTGATGTATAATTATTATAATAATTATTTGTTGTTAGATGCAGAAAGTACTATTTAATTGATGTAAAAAAATCTAAAGCATTGCAAAGTATTTAAGTTTTCTAATGTGACTTAAAATTATATTTATTATAATAAGGCATATTAAATTAGGATTACAATCACATATTTTCTCTGAAATTAAAATTCTTGTAATTCTAATGAAAATAAATGATAATAATGTAAATGATAATAATAAATTATAATATAATTATGTATGTTCTAAGATGCCCCATAAAATTTAAAATCTGAGCAAAGTTATCTAGTTATATCTAGGTATCTAGTTATAGTACCTACACATATTTATAGTTGGGAGTTTCTGGAAGTGTGTACCAATTGATTAGTTGTTCAATGTGTTTATTTCAAGACAAATTACATGCCGACTTATATACCTATTAACCAACCTTATAGTACTGTTTTAATTTCAGATTACAATGGCAAAAGAAGATATATCTTTGAGAGTTGAAATGGGAAAGTTAGAAATAGAACCCAGCAAAGTGAACAAGAATATAAAATTCATTACTTTACAGCCACAAAAAAAATTTAACTCTTTAAAAAGCCTCCACAATTATAAGTGTGCATGTATGTCTCAAAAGAAAAATAAAAACATAGCTATCTGTAAGAAAAAACACAGAATACTCAAGGAACCAATATTGAAGCTTACGCAGTCTTATAACAAAAACAACTACCACTGCACTAACACTGATGCTACTCCACCGGATCGAACCCAGGTTTTGAGTTCAGAGTCATTAAGCTTACATGCACTTGTGGACAACTGTAATCAGTTAAGCATATCAACTGAAGATAATACAACAAATAACACGTCATCTCAATCAAATGATAATGTTGAATGGTGGCGATGTAACTCATCACAAGATAAACAAAACAAGGTTTATTCAGAAAAGGGCCAATCTAGTTCTTGTTCACAACAGGCGCTTAATCCCCCTTGTGATGTTACAATTGATGAATTAGCCAGTTACTTTGAGACACTAGTGCATATACCAAAAAAAATGTCATCTATGGCTGAAATGATGTATATATAAATAGAATAGGATGTAAACACTGACTGGATTCTTGGTGTAAAAATTCTGTATGTTTCAGTTTCCTTTATTGTCCTCAGTTATAAGATTGTATATTGCAATAAAGTGATTGTTTGAAAAATATTAGATCATGATTATATTTTTTAAAAGATAATATTATTATTATATTTAATTATAAATTCCTCTTGTTATTGTAAGGAAATATGGCCAAATGAAATTAATTTTCAGAAATAAAAGTCCTTCAAAAACAAGTGTTTTTAATGATATTATATCCAGTTTTGGTCAAAGAATGCCCGCAACTTTTGGCTTTCGGCCGCACTGAAACTCCTGTGTTCGTGAACTATCGTTCGTCCTGTGTTGCCAGAATTATGTAGATCAAAATTATGTACTAATTACTGTACGCGTAGGTTTTGACGTGTCTAATTTTCTTATAAAGAAACAAATTATAAGCCGGCCATACACTTAGGATGGTAAACCATACGAAAAGTAGGTAGTGTGCAATCGCCCTAATTATGAGTCATCTTGCCTAATTGGCTACCCGATATTACGTCATTGATTTGTACGTTCAGACTTTCATTTGATGCATACCTACAATGTCCACTATACCAAATTTTTAAAAAATTGTCGCATATTCTGTTTTATAGCTTTACAGGTTAGGGCCTTGTGCCAATAATGTGAAGTCGGGGTTAGGCGTTAGGTTTCCTGTCCACTCCGCTCCGGTGGACCCATAGGATTGCACAACTCCCTGTCCACTAAAGAGGAGAGGAAATTTTGTGCAATCCTATTGGTTAATAGGTATTTATTCGTTTCTCCGCTCCGCTCCGGTGGACAGGCAGCTTACGCGTGTGTCGCTGCGTCTCCGCAATCCGCTCCACGGTAGGTTCTTGACAATTAATTAATTTAATTAATTGTAATAAATAATATTGTCCTTTCAGGATAGTACCTATTTATTTAAGAAAGAAAGAAATTTTTTTTTTCCCATATTCACTGATACCTACCTAGTTATCAAGGAAATCAGGTACAATAATTGTCTTATGATAGTGTCAGCATACGTTTCGTATGTGTAATACCTACCTATTTTGATTTTGCCTAATGCTACAAAAAATACATTCAAATCTTTCGAGGAGCTTTACCACTACTATAAATCAAATTTTAAAGTAAACTAAGACCGTACGCTTTAATTAAATCAAATTAGTAACAGAAAAAAGAACAGTAATAAAAAGGTTGTAGGTTCCTTCCTGGCCTTGGTTGCCAGGCAACGCTTTGTTTTTTTTTTTTTTCTTATCTTTGGCTTCGCGCATTTTGCGCATTCGCCATTTTCAAAACAACGCTTTGTTGTTAAACATTCTCTCTTTCAAATGACTGTATTATAGGTATTAGTAAAAATGTCATTAAAATATGACAAGTCCTGAAGTTTTTGATTCCTTTCTTATTCTGTGAAATGCAGACTCAGGCACTATACGGTTATTACAATTGCGGTATATTTTTGCATTCTTTCACTTATTCGACAAATTTTCTAATATTATCTATAACTGTAGTTGTCGGCTCTATTTTATGTGTCTGGCTCTATGAAAAACCTTTATTTTATAAGGTATATAATAATATATTTAAATTCATACATGTATAAGCTATCTTAAAATATTAATAGACATTTATATTAAATAATATCGTTATGATTTCAATAAAATGTGAACATTCAATTTAACTAATATTACAGATAATTTTCAAAGCAAGTCAACATTCAAACTTAGTCAGCACTAAGCCAAGTGAACAACAGTTTTCAGCAGCCAAAGTATTTGATGAGGGTCCCAATATGGTCACACCAAAAACGAAAACTGATCTATTGAGTATTAATATTGATGAATATAAAACAGTCTCAGACTCATTGTAATTGAGCAAATCTTTTGGTTGATAGGTACTTACATATTATATATCTACGTTTCTGACAAAGATAAGATGCAGTTTGTTCACATTTTGATTAAATCATGTAATAGTATATGAATTCAAAATAAAAGGTGTTTAGATACTTGTAGAAAACTTATTGGGTTAGGCACTTAAGGTAATTTTAATCTATATCTATACTAATAATATAAAGCTGAGAGTTTGTTTGTTTGAATGCGCTAATCTCAGGAACTACTGTACCAATTTGAAAAGTTTTTTTAGTGTACGATAGTCCATTTATCGAGGAAGACTATAGGCTAAACTGGGGGCACAGCTAATAATACATACAATAAAACAAATATAATGTATGATTATTTAAATTTATTTATGCTGTACAAATTCAATTTTTATGTTATAGTTCATGCAAAAGTAAAAATCAGAAACATTGATTGCAGTTAAGATCTGATGATAACTGTAAGCGAAATTTTATAACAGGTACTTACTTTACTTTTGTTTAAAGGTATATTTTATAATTATGATCATAAAATTGATACATTAATTTTTAGTAATAGTTGTCAATGTAATTATGTACTTAAAATTAGATGCCAAATTTTGCCTATCGATATGATTTAACCAAGACTAAACATTAATATTTGATAATCAAGGAAATAATCAAATAGATACTTTGAGCGCAACAAATACAATTATTACTACTTAAAATCTCTACTATAATTTGGCGCTAGACAAGTAAAACAAATTAGTTTTATAGAAATAAAAGATATGTTATTGAACTCATAAACCTGAGATTTTTTTCATTGATTTCATATAATTTACAATAAAAAGATTGTATTCTTAAATTTCAACATTTTCAGTTCTGACATCCTGCAATTTGTCAGTGCATAAATGATGTACATTACACAATTTTGTTACTCCAACAAATATTAATTTTTATGAATTAAGTGCTATATTATTGTTATGTTAGTAACAAATCATTATTATATATTAAAATTTCTAATACCACAAAAATAATATCTATGAACCTATAAATTGGACCTTTTACTTTGTAAAGGTGTGAATATAATATTACTGTAAGTAAATGTAGTTACCTAATAAAATGAGTTCTAGGAACCCGGACTAAAAAAAAATTAACAGAGGACCATTGAATACAAATACATATATTTAAATTTACAAGTTAGGTGTTATAAAGGTAATCTTATATTACCTAATGGACAACCACTTGAAGTAGGTTTAAAGGAGATTCCTTGTTTATCCGAAAATTCCGAAACATAAATCACAAAAATGGTACATTTAATATCTGTATGTGCTTAGAAACACTTCTATTTTGATTTGATTTTAATTTTATTTTGATGGTATCAAACTTGCTTATAGTTTATAAATATTTCATAAATCAAATAAATAAACGGTCATTAAATTTATTTTAAAATTCTGTTAAAAATAAAATAGGAATCTCCAAATATTCTACTTTGTACATGAAAATAAACATAAACAAATAAAAAATTTTAAACAAAAAAGATCAACAATATTAAATTTATACCTTATACTTTATAATAGGTACATATTACATACAATCATTATCATAATTTACTGCTAATAATGACACCAAAAGTTAATAATCTCAGTAATAATCAAAAGTAGTAAAACAATTTATAATAATAATTTGATAGTGCAATTTGTATTAATCATTATTCAAACAGTGAAGATATAAGGTCTAATTTGATTCGACTATAGCACCCCAAATATTGTCCAGCAAAACAAAAGCTGTAGTGGGGTGTTTTGAAAGTAATACATATTCACAAGTCCACAGCTTATAATGCGCACCATTAGAAAAATAAATTATAGATGGTTCTAATCTAGTACCTGCAATTTATCTTGGCATCTGTTCTCTGCATACCTGTAAAGTAGCATAATAGTGAATTATTAAAACATATTTTACTACCAAAATTTAAAAAAATGAGACATTATTTTGACGAAATTTTTGGAGAATGTTATGGGTACTACACTACTTGTATACTGTATAATGGTATTGAATGCTCTGTATGTTATGTGAAAAAAGGTACCAACCCATCACAATTTCACTAATACAATCTCTGATGTGACTGACAGATAGTGAAGGCTTAGTAATAAATTCCTTGACCCTCTCATACAAAACCCTAAAAGCAGTTTATTAAAGGAATGATAACCTACTGATAACATGCTTAACATAACAAGAACAAAAATAACTTACAGTTGAACAAGAGAGTGGAGAATAGTTTGTCTGCGGATTTGGTGATCCAGGAAAGGAGTTAATTTGCATCTGCATTTGTGTCGGATGCATGGGCGGCGGGTGCGTGGCGAGTGGGGAGACCGGTGGCGCCATGTTGTTGCCGCCCCCGCCCGCGTTGTTAGGACTGCCCGTCGTCGAGAGCCGTGAAAAGGCCGCTAATGTATCAGGGAAGTTAGGCGGCGTCGCGGGAGTGTTGCATGGCGTCATTAATTGCTGAAATCATTGAGTTATACTGATACACATTATTCCTAAAAATTCTAAAAAATAATACAAGAATCAATTTAAACAAATATTTTCTGCAAACAAAACAGACAATAGCAGCCCACTAAGAACAAAAAATAATTAAAAAGTAATATAGGCAGGTATATTTTCAGTAGAATATAGGTGCTAGAAATTAGAAGAGATCAAAAATCAAATCAAAAATCGAAATCAAATTTTAATGCAGAATCTGATCACGCGTTTTGAAACATTTAAAAAATTAATCTTTAAAACTTAAAGACAACTTCTTTTTCTTCAAAGACTAAAACAATTATTACACTTTACCTGGTGATAATGTGATGCTGCAATTCCATTTGCACCTGAGGGTATGGCCACTTCTTGGAAGAATATTGATAATGCTGTCTGTAATGTAAAACATATAAACTTAAAGCAAAAATCTACTTAAAGCATTAAGGCAGAATTTTCACACAATAAAATATTTTTAAAGTAAATTATTAATATATACCTATTGTTTCGTTTCTTAGTGCATATATGGAATAAATTTACTCATTCAAAATATTTTAATAGTGCATTTAGAAAAACATAATTATTTTTAACAGATACTTCAATTTATTCTTAGGCTATTTATTTTTAAAGTTACATAAACACAATTATATGTTACAAAACAAACAGAAAAATGTGAGGTTATGTACTTCTAAAATAAATATTAAAAATAAAACATCACAATAAGTACTTAAATACAACATGTATGTATTAAATATGTAACGATATAAATATCATACATAGAAAAATAATTATAGCCAATTAGGTATCTCTGTAAAATTGTAAATAACAGATGTGTCATACGAATGTTATTTACCAACTGCGTGCTCTATTTATTATCAATGATGTTTGTATTATGCACAAAGTGTACTTTTCATTTTACAAAGGGTCAACCGATTTCTTCGGGAGACTATAAATATACCTATTGTACGTTAATAAAACTGCCTGAAGACTGGTATATACCCCAAAATAAGTTAGCAGCCATTTCATGGTATTGTTTGTTTACATGTAGCACAAAATTACCTCGAATTGCCAGTGGGCAGATTGTAGAAGTTGTTTAGCTTGTTCTCGTGCACATCCCGCTGCTAACACAAACTGATTTATCATAACTTGTTCACGTAAAGCTGAATCCATTGTATTTATTTATTTGTCTCAATCAATTTTCTGTTCACCGAATCCGTGAATAGTTCCACTACTGTAGTGGAAGTAAAGAAATCAAGATGAAATGTTTATTAGCTCATGAAGCATGAAGCAATGTTAACTTTGGACACTAGTAGAGGGACATCGTTTTTATCGTTTCTTTCTCTACAGGAGTAAAAGAGAAAACCGACATTTACATAATAGTAATCGACAATATTTAGCTGTGGACGGCTGTGACCTTGTGTTTCTTTTGTGTCAAGCGCCCAACCAAGATATCAAGTGCACAGATTATATATTACCTATTTATAACACTGTCAGTGTCAGCAGAGTTGTCTACGCAATACCTTTATGCTTAGAAGCTATAAGGGTGTGGAGCCGACCATAGACGAAGGATTTTCTACGTGACAGAGGATATTTTCTATGATCAAATTAGGCCGCTGGCCGGCACCATGGCGCCAAGCAAGGAGGCTCCAATATATGAAGGCCTTAACGTTGGTCCGTTAAGTTCTGAAAGCGTCCACACGTTGGCCAACACAACTTTCTCTTTCTCTTTTTAATCTGTGGACTGTGAGCGGGGTAATTCACGACATTCACGTCACGAACATGTGTTATTATAATAAATATAATATTTTTGTACCAGTATAAATATCTTGTATGTAGTATGTAGTGTAGGCATAATCTTGATATTATGTATGAAGACTACGTATACATAGTATATCTCTACTTGCTTGTGGGTAATTACGTAGTTAGTCCATCTAAGTCTCTCTCTAAGTAGTCTGTGTCTAAGTTCTAAGTCTAAGTGTAGTCTAGTCTGTGTCTGTGATGGTGTGATGTGAATAATATGTCCTATGTCAATACTTGACATTGGCTGAGCGTGTCTGCGCCATCGCCATTACGAAGAAAAAAAAATCATAATAATACGTCCACAGACTACATAGAATAGAATAGAATACGTTCGATTGATCATTGACTTGACTTCGTTTCGTTACTTTCGTTATCGTTAATCGCCATTAATCGCTTCGTGAACGCTTTTTCAAAACATTTCTAAGTATTGTTGGAAGATAAATAAATATTTAGCTGATTTGAACAATGAACGAAGCTTTAAAAGAGCCATGCAATAAAAAGCGCCGTGTATGCAACGAGTCGGAAAGTAAGTAACTATCTCATAAAACCTTCTTGAATTAGTAACATGCTAAGTAGCAAGCATGAAAACGGAAGGGTTTTTAAAGACTATCATTGATCACAGTTTCTCCTTGACCTAGACTAAGCACTAAGAGATATAGTGCAGCTTTTTTGCATATACTAGTAAATTTAGTGTTCCTAACTTCCTACTGTTGATTAGTTAAGATTTCTAAGATCCTTTTTGGTTTTTTTTCAGATCTGAATATACTGACATCCAAAATACAAAAGAAGCACATTCCAAAATTTCGCTTGAAGACCAATGGCAATGCTGCTTCTTTATCAGTCACTAAAGATGAAAGAATTCCTCTTATGCTGACAGACATACAACACTTATTGCTGCATTCATTGTTAGGCAACCTAAATGTGTCTCAACCACCAAGATGGTATGTTCTAGATAAATGTAATAAAATAGCACAAACCACATGTTTAATTATAGAAGGTATTTCAATTAAACACTGGGAAATGTATCAAAATGATTTACCATTTACAGCAACAACATTTGATAATTATGTAGAAACTTTAACACCTTCTGTATACAATGGGTCCCTCATAAAAGAACTGGCCTTAGTGCCACTATCTGAAACTGAAAAAGAGAGTATCATACAAAAGTATGGTAGCATGAACTTAGCTCTTGAAGTAAGGAAGGATTTGATGGTTATGATGAAAGCTGTATTTCCTATAAATGATGAATGGCCTGATAACATAGATGAAAGCACAGAGGATACATTTCCAAGAACACAGTTGATATTGTCAGCTTGGCAACTTGTTGAGGAAAACTATCCAGTCCCACTTAAAGGCAAATTGAAAAATATATATTCAGATTATGTAATGTCAAAGGATAACTATCAACCAGTTACACCTAAGTCACCCTTGTTTGGTTTAGACTGTGAAATGTGTTTGACAGATGCTGGCTCAGAGCTCACCCGTGTCTCAATAGTAAATGAAAAGCATGACACTGTATATGAGTCATTAGTAAAGCCTTATAATAATATAACAGACTATTTAACAAAATATTCTGGCATAACTAAGTCATTACTTCAAGATGTTACCAAGAGACTTGAAGATGTCCAGAAAGAGATAAAGGAAATATTACCACCTGATGCTATACTGGTCGGCCAATCTCTAAATTTAGATTTACATGCTCTAAAAATGATGCACCCATATGTTATTGATACTAGTGTGATTTATAACTTCACAGGAGATAGAGCCACAAAACCTAAGCTAAAAACTCTTGCTAGAGAATTTCTACATGAAAAGATTCAAACTGGTAGTAGTGGACATTGTTCTGTCGAAGATTCACTAGCATCATTAAAACTTGTTCAGCTTAAACTCAGTAAACACATTGAATTTGGTGATGCAGTACATACTAATAGAGAAAAATATAAACAAAATATTGCAAAAATGACAACAAAGCCTGAATATGCCATGAATATATTTAATCATGTTTTGGAGAAAAAAAAAACCTCACTTGTCATTGGTTGTGATGATATTACTGGAGATTATCATTCATATTTAATTCAAGCTAAAGAAAGCTTAAATTCTCAGTTGAAAAAAGTTAAAACAAAGAAAGTTAAATTAAGTACAGTTGATAATGCTGAAGAAGTTATTACAAGTGCAAAAGATGCAGTCAATGAATACAATTTAGTAATGGCGCACATAAAAAATGAAAAAAACTGCGAAAATGAATATTTATACATGAAAACAATAGATATGTGGGTTAAAACACTTTGGGAAAATTTGAAAGATTGTTCCTTGTGTGTTGTTTTATTTGGTGGAACTGAAAATGACAATGGTGTTGCCATGATGAAAGTTAAAAGTGCATTGTGATTATTTATTGTGCCTAATAATATAATATTCTAAGTCAAAACTATTTATATTATTTTACTTACCACTCACATTATAGCCATGGCAGAAATGCCAGAAATCTAACTAGAAGTATGTTTATAGATTGTTTAACATACATGATCATAATCATATTTGCATAAAAAATAATCATTGCAATAAAATATGTGAGTCATATTGATTCATGTATAACACTGAATAATGTAATGGATGCAGCTATTCTATTTTTTTTTTGTAGCAAAGTAGTAGCATATAGGTGTGCAGGAAACCAGTTATTAAAAAGGTCTACAACTCATAGCCTTCCAATTCTACATGAGATTGCACTCATATTTTTTCACACCTTTCTTCTATAACCTAATTAATACAATAATAGCAAAGAGTATTCCTGAGTGAGCATAGGCTACATACGCTAACTCTTATCAAATATGAAAAATAGTAGTAAAAATAAGTCGGGATTTTAGCTTTTCACCTAGTTTTATGATTCACGTAACTACCTACCAATTATATATTATTATATTGAAATATCTTTTATACATCGTAACTAATGTTATAAATGAAACTGAAGGTTGTTTTTTTTTGTAACGCTTAGAAGAATAATCAGCTATTCTACTAATCTGATTATCGTGAAATTTTACACAAGGGAAGCAAATCAAATTTAATGACAGCCCCGCTGAGCTAGTAAGTGATTGGGCAACTTCAGGTGCAGTCGGTACTTTGATGGGTAGATACTGACTGCGCCGACCCCTAGTGGCAAATTCCATGCGCTAGTCCCTGTTATTATCTATAGGTAATAATTAATAAACCTGGTTGGTGACCTGGCTGGGCAACATTGGATTAGCATGGTGGAGGCCTTCCGGTGTTGACAAGAGATCTGTGCCCAGCAGTGGGTATAAAAAGGCCATTGCACCCGCAATTCACATGACGTCATTGTCATCGCCAAAGAAATACGTTAAGGAATCACTTTACCATCCACGCCATCTAGTGACAAGTAAATACAAACATAAAGCAATATATTTATTTAGTAAGAGTATAAATTTGTCCAGTAAGTGGGTCAACAGCGAGAGATGGTGGTAATTCGGCTGCAATGTCTGCCAGAGCTTCCCATCGAGTAGCGCGGCTGTCTTCTGACTGCGTTGGACTCACAGATTCTTCAGAATTGTTGTCCCTAAAATTAATAATTTTTTTGTAGATACCTATATTAAGTAGGTAGGTAGGTATGACCCTGTCGATCGACACTTCTATACAACGTTTTTAGTAACTTAAAAACCTTCAGAGACAAGTACAACAAAGACAAGACCGGTACAAGATTTCATGATGGGTGTGATACCGGTTTATTCGGAATTCTTATTCTTAGTTTATTAGTAACATTATTTATAGTTACTTACTTATATTCAATTTCTTCATCATTAACTTTATCATTTATTTCCATAATTTCTTCTATTTGCTTGTCTGCGTCTTTTATTTCTTCTACATTGCTTAGATTTTGCTCATCTTCATTAGTATTTTCTGATATTACTTTTTCTACAACATCCCTTAGAGATTTATGTTCGTTTATTTGTGAAATTTCTGCATTATCGACAGTGTTTCCAGTTGCTTCAGTAAGAACGGAAACTTGGACATCTGAAAAACTTAAATTATTCAGCAAATGGAACTTTCTAAATTGAAATCTATCAAAAATTCTAATCAATCATTATTCAATCTAAGTCGCTTAAGTAATAACCAATCTATCCTTCTATAGTAATGTAAAAAAGTTAAATAGTTTTTTTGTTTGTTTGTTTATTTGTATGCGCTAATCTCTGGAACTACAAGTCAGATTTGAAAAAATCTTTTTGTGTATGCTAGCTACATTTATGAGGAAGCTATTGGCTATCAAGCATTACTTTAAAATTCTTAACGCGGGTAAAACCGCGGGGCACAGCTAGTCGTAGATAAATCTCATATAAAAATTGATTTCGTCAATTTAACAAAGTCTACTACTACCTACCAATTAATGCTGTTCTGTGTAAAATACTACTTTTGGCTTATGTCAATCTGTTATCTGGTGTATGCATACGAGGTAAGCTGATTTCCCGAAGCAAGTTTTCAGAGGTAATGGGAGTTGAATGTGAATTGTGAACCAAGCCAAAAAATATTTTCTTAACTGGTTACCTGTGTATCTAAAAGTACCAAGCCGCTAATATAAGTAGGTAGTTAGTCGCAAATACTTACTAAATAATTTTGAAATGAATACGTGATCTATGTAAAAATAACTTACAATTTTATAAGTACCTTAATTGCTGATTAACATATCTTCTGCTTTTCAAGTGCCATGCTTTTCCAGAAATGATGGTGACCTAACAGACGACAAAAGTGCATATAGATTCGTGATTGAGCGGCAATTTCAATGTAGTAAAGTGCAAATTAAAAAAATATAATATAAAATCAAGTAGGTATACAGAAATGGAAATGGTCTTACTCGTAGTTTGAATCTAAATATAATAGACACTTGGTATTAACAGGGTTGAAACTTGAAACACGCAACAATGACGCGGCCACGTCACGACAAGGGTCGAAGGCCTCTTAATTTTTACTTAAATATTCTTAGCTAATAACACATTTTACTAGAGTAGGTAAAATGTTTTAAAGCTAAGTACTTATTTAAAAAAAAAGAATAAAGAAAATGTGTTTTAATGCTTTAAAGTTTCGAACCTTGGTCAGCCCTTTCAACTTTAGATACCCACATAAGTACTTAGTATTACCGCGTACCTTGGAGTTTTAGGTAGGTACGAATATATTATTACATTTGAAATTATGAACGATATAAAATACATATTATTATGTTATTATTAATAAGTAGGTATCATAATTATGTGAATAAATACTTTTTTACATGCTAGCAATTAATTGCACTTAAACAAAAGTGTAAATATGGAACGCATTTTGCAATTAGGATTGTTAAATAAATAATTTATCATGCCAAATATAAATTAATAACTTTAGAAGACAAAGAAACACTGCAGGCAGAATTTACCACACAATAAGTACCTATTACGTAAAATAAAATTGTACACATATAGAATAATATAAAAATAATAAGTAGTACCTATTTAGCATTAAAAGTGTTTATAAGATAGCTGTAGTAACTTACCTACAGTGTGCAATTTGGAGTTATTTTCATCTGAACTATGATAACTATTATTTCTATCTAATTGTGCTTGATTATTTTCGATTTCACTTTCTGGAAGCACCAGCTTCTGATCTAAATTTTGGTGACTATTGGAGTTAAATTTATTTTCTCTAGCTATTTCTTCGGAGCTTCCAAACTTTAAATTATGTTCCAAATTGTCTGAAAAGTGAAACAAAAGTGATTTGGTAACATTATTAAATTTATAATAAAATATTTAATAAATAATTAGTTACATTTAATATATGAAATTTGGTCTCCTGTTTCTTGGTGTCGGGATAGGTACTATAATTCTACAATGAGGGTACGAAGGGGGTGAAAAGGAATGCCCAGGAAGGATTTTGGGATACCGATGCAAAAGTTAATAGAGAGCTGTAGAGCATCGTATTCCGAGATCCAGGTCTCCCTGGGAAATACCCCTGCGTCCACGATTATAACACGTAGGTACTTGGTGCCTACCTAAACTTTTAGCAAAGTTATTGTTTACCTTATTTTATAAATAAATATAAATATTATGTATGACTTTATATAATTCAATGGTACCTCCTATAAGCAATTGCGGCAATAAGCTTTTTTTTCTACTTCAGCTAAGTATATCAAAAATTCTAACGGAAGCAACGTTTATTTTTTACCTACCAATTCATCCTAAAATAGAACTTTATGAGCCAAAATAATTTCGAATTCTTGAAAACAATTTTAAAACAGAAAATAATTTTTTTCTGAGCAAGGTCAAAGTTTACTCGGTCTGTAAATACCTGCCGACTCCTAAATTCTTGTCATACTTTTAGTATGTAGGTAGGTGATGTAGGTATGAGGTAGGTAGGTACGGCAGGCCAAGTTTGATATAAAAATATTTACATTTTGACATAAAAAGATAGTAAAAATCATGCTTATTGGTCCTGACTTCAAAAAAAAAATTAAGGTTATTATTGTCCATGTTCCAATTCCACACTTAAAAACACTTTTATTATCATGATGTGTTCAGTTAGTAGGTACCTACCTGTTGTGCTTGTTTGTGAATCAGCCATATTTTGAGCGCTGCTAGTGCAGCCCATATTTCAAGGAGCGCCTTCCGACGAAAGTCATTGGGGAATGAGTGGGCTAAACCCAATAAGCCGGGCTGCCGGCATCTACAACGCCGCTCGACGCCTCGACTCTCGACTCGACTAGCCGTCCTAGCCGCCCGACTGCGCGTTTAACGTCTCAAGAGATCGTATCGTACACACACCTATTATGGAAGGAGGGAGCCCACTCGACTGACCTCGCACCCCCGTCGCGTTTTTCCAACGAAGCCCGTGTAAAGCATTCCTTCGCTTTGACGCAATTAGGTACTCTTTAAAAGGATTTTCTTTTCATTAACGCTACTTTGCATAAATTCTTTTTGTGAATATTTAACATAAGGTAGGTATGGTAGCGAACAATTATGCAAAACTAAATAAAAATAGCAAAATGTTCGTTTCAAGGTTAAGGTTATCCATTATTCTTTGGTTAAGTAAGCTTTCAAGTACAAACACAGGGAAATAATTGAGCGAAACAGCAATTAAGTAGGTACATATTAACTTAATTAGTATCTACTTAGTAATAATTGAGCCTAATTGAGCTGATCATATTATATAGTCTCAATTATTAAAGAAGCACCCTAGGAGCTTAGTAATAGACTAACAAAAGAAAACTTAAGGGGTGGAAACGAGGTGTACGACTGTACGTCAGGGAAACACCTTATCCCTGAAATGATTTAAAATTTTCAAGCAGATGGAATGAAAAGGGCTTGGCATTAAAATAACCTCAAACAGCTGTTATTTGCCCATGATAATTATAATATAACAGGTACCTACCTAGCGATCTTGACAGACAGATATGTTTAACTTGAACGAGAAGACGAAAATTATGTTTCAACGTCCATCTCACGTCCGCACCGATTGTTGTTGATGGCACTCTGCTGTTGAAGTTTTTGATAAAAAAGTAGGTAGGTAGGTATATTTACCTGGGGCAAGGCGAACGTCAAGAAAAAGATTAATTACCAACGCTTTTTATTGTCCTTTCATTACTTATGTCTTTTTGTTTTAGCATAGCTTTTATTATCATGCAAGGGAGTCAAAACAGCTTGAATAATATCTAAATAAGCTGTTATGCGGTGGTAGGTAGGTACCTTCTACTACGTTGAAAATACAAAAATATCTTCTTGTTTTAAATTAACATTTACTTAGCAAGGTCTTACAATAAATCTGTGTAAGTAATCTAGTAGAATATTTTAAGAACTTCCCTACTCACGCTAATATGCACATACACAAGTAGGCTCTTATGCATACCTAAGTAGGTATATTGTTTTTGTAAAAACTTAATTAGACTGTTACATAAAAAAGTACAGAATAAAGTAGGTATTAAATGTAGCTTAAAAATCTTAGTGAACGACCAGGTAAAATGATACTAAAAGTTAATTAATATACCTATTTACCTCAATACATACCTACATCAATAGCTTTTTGGTTTGAAAGTCTTAGGTACAACCTACTCGTATCGTATAGGTATGTGAGAACATAATGTAATCCTGGAATCACTATAGGTACCTACCTTTTTGCAAATATCTTTACCATTACAAAGATACATTATTTCAGCCAGATAGTCAATATATATATTTTGTAAATTTTATGTTATGTTATGATTATATAAATGACACCACATGTGAATGCACTTGTGCGAAGCAGGGCCGGGTAGTATTGTATAAAACCAATAAATAGTAGGTATATATAGGTACATATAAAAATAAAAATGCGTAATTAAAATATTACGTAGGTAGTTTATTTTTTATCACTCATTAAATTGAAATCGTAAAAAACATTTAAAGCACCACCTTGTACGTAGGTAGGCATACTAAATTTATCACCCAGATCTAAACATTGTGACGAAGTAGAACAGGAAATTTGTAGCTTAGAAATTTATCCATAAATCATAGTAGGGGGACTAGGGTTTAGTATTAAATGCGTGCACAAGGGCAAGGACCCGCCTCGGCCACCACGAGGTCTCCGCTCAGCGCAACGGCCTCTATTTCTACGGCGGCGCCAAGGGGGAGCTTTGCCACTTGGTACGTAGCACGCGCTGGACAATCCTTGGTGAAGTCTGAAAAAGTTATTACAACAGTTAGATTTGATAAATCTGTTTTTAGTTACATTTTATTGTTTTTGTTGACGACTACGAACAGTAATTTATTGTTCGTAGGTTGACGGTGATCACAATAGTCAAAACTTGCCAAACTCCTCCGCAACGGTTACACCGATTCTTATGAAATTTTGTGTATCGGTAGGTCTCAGAATAGGATGTAACCTATTTTTCATATCCTTAAATAATAAGAGTAGTCCAACCCAAAAATGTGTTTTTTTAGTTTATGGACAATTTTTTTTAATTTTTACTCGCCTACCACCAACCATCATTTTTTAATCACAATTTTAATATGGTACACAAATATTAAAATTGTGATATATCCAGATCTATAACATTATCGGGTTAGTTACCTGCACCATTAAATTTATAACTCAAGAACGGCTAATCAGATTTTTAATTTTTTGTATCTACTCTGAATACCTAGCTTAATAACTAATAAAAAAAAACAGAAATATACAAGAAAAAAAGAATTATGTTTGAATAAAATTAATTTTCCCTACATTTTATACGGAACGGCTTTATTGCTCATAATAATTTCTCAAACACGGTTCTACGAAATTCATTCAGTTTTTTGCGGCGCCTTAAATTTTAACATTATTATTTAAAGAAATTATTGCTTATTTTATGGGGAAAATTATTAAGAATTTATAAAAATGAAATTGTTGTACGACTTACATTGCGCGTAGACTTGATTCACAACTTGAAAGTCATCAATATTGGAAAGAAGAATGGTTGTTTTTACGACTGCTTCTAGGGAAGATCCACCAGCTTCGAGAACATGTTTGAGATTGTCTAAAGCTTGCTTCGTTTGCGCCTCTGCTCCTCCACATACCAATTCAGCTTTAGGGTCTAATCCCAACACTCCTGACACATACAGAGTTTTACCCGCTAGTATGGCTTGACTGAAATGGGACAATAAAATACCAATTGATGAAAGCACCAATGGAAATGTACGCAGATTTAATGGTTACTTCACGCGATCATCTTGATTTCATGTAGAAAGAAATCTTAAGATACACAAATTATTTACAAAAATTAAAACAACGCAAAATGATAATCACTAGATTAGCTCAAAGCGGTCCTAGGAGGCAAAGTGCGCAGTTGCAATTTTGACACAACAAACCTGTCGCGTTGTCCGCACAATCAATCATTCGGTAAGAGTTGTAAGTCTACTTAGATAAACGATAAAGATTAGTGTAAACGATCTGGGAACGATTATGTGCTTAAAGTGCAATTCTACTAAATACTGCCTCTAATTTTGTCTTTCTCTTTGTGATTTTTAGTCTGGCCGCTTTGCATTTGCTGCGCTTGCTGGCGACTGCCCGGGCGAGCAAAGCGGTTTTTTGACAACGTTTGGTCATTTTACAAATAATGTGTACATTTTATTTATTTGAAATTATAACCATTTTATACTGACCTCGCCTAGGTCTACTACCTCAGCAACAGAGGGCCTAGTACGAGTTTACTGTAAACTAGATTTGGTTTCGGTTTGGCCCATACATCTACTAGCAGCGCCCCTAGCGAAAACATGAAGAACTAAAAGCGGACCGTGTTCATTGGTCGTTTTCTTATTGAAATGCAACTTGGTACGGGGCAAGGTTTGCAATGAATGGCATTATAGCTCGATCATGTTTTTCTAAACTGTCAAATCTCGTACTAAGCCTACAGGTCTACCTGATGCCGCGTTCGTTGTAGAATTTGTAGTGTTGAGTTTCGAGCTAAGGTTTTGAGACCATTAGAGGTTCTCTCAGGCATACATGTTTTTACGATGTTATCCTTCACGGTGGATCACGTGATAATTAAATTATAGGTAATAATAAGCATTTAATAATTATCCCAATATTGAATGTGTGTGCGGCGGAGATCGAACTCGGATCCTACGAAACGGTTGGTCGAAATACAATGGTAGACTATAAGTAGTCTATCTTCTCCGTTATTTCTAAAAATGAATTTTTACGAATAGCAAAATTACATCGATTTAATGTACTTATAATTAAATTCAAACCTGTAAGGTCCAACGGGTTTATAAATATTCGGAGATGTAACAATAGTCTTTGTGACGGTATGTTTAGAGGGCACGTTTAATTTTGTCTGTGACATGTTCACTTTTGATAACACGTCAACTTTCGTTCGCGTCGGGAGCTCGTCTGAATTCATTATCTGAAGTCTGAACACATTAGTAAACGTAGGGGCAATAGTTCATCATCGCATTTACCGCTGATAATATGATAGAATAGGTATAGTTTTGAGAAGTATTTAAAGTTTATTTAAGATAAGTTTATAAATTACATTATAATAAAGAGAAATACCTAATATATAGACCTCAATGTAATACAAACAACAACATTTCCCAATGGTATATAGTATATACCTACGTAATAACACTACGTCAAATGTTATGACAATCGTGACAAATTATGTTTTTTTAATCGACATCAAAAAAGAAGGTTATCAATTCGATACGTACGTAGGATACGTATGTATTTAAATGTTTTGTGGAACCAAGAGCATGTAATAACACTATACACATACATATTATACACAT
>DWAV01000272.1:0-22592 GCA_018231305.1 Noctuana lactifera
TACTTATAACTATAACATACCTACCTGTACCTACTTAGGGGCACAAATTTTGTTTTTGCTCGTATTTCCAAATTTCATTTTATCCTCACTAGGGATAAGGTAAGGTATAGGTAATTATTTTACTACTTTTCCTAATACGAATATATTGTTTAGTCTCAGATAAAAGTTTTAAGTTATCGTCTAAAACAAGGTAGGTGTCGTCTATTCGAGTCAGATTGGTAAAAGTTATAGTAAATTTTTTGTACATGGTATAAAAACATAAATAAATACAATATTTACGATCGTTTATTAACTCACATCCATTTATCTAAAGAGAAGTTCTTGAGGAAATATTAAACGAACGTTTTAAAGCGAATAAAATATCTTACTTACCATCATAATCCTTTCCCATCCCAATCACGAAAGCGCTTCTCATGAGGTGACCCATTTCCTAAATCGGTTTACGATGCTGAATTTGCCCAAAATTTGAATATATGTAAGATCGTAAATTATAAGACTACATTAAATTACATAGATGTTGCGAAATCACGAAATAAAAGGACACTAAGTTACACAAGATTAAATTGATTCAACTACATAGATAATAAACAATATTATTTATTAGTAATCTACCGCGCAAGTCGGCTTAAACAGTAAACGGCTACATTTCTGCTGCAAAATGAACGTAAGTGCGCGCTTCTGGAAGAAAGCCCGTTGAATGTCACTGGTATCGTAATCGGTGTACGAGTGATGTAAACCGAACGCCTTACCGAAATTATAGGTCGCGTAGGAAGCAGAATAGCGGAAGCTACGGAGTAGGTAGTGGAGAGATAACATAGATAAACATATTTATTTTTTACGAAGATAGGATTAAGCATAATTATTATGATTATAAGTAAAGAGGTTATATCCTCTTTCACTACAAGATTTTCTCAAAATTTTATAGAATAATTTAAATAAAAACAATTTTGGTACATACCTACTTAAGAGTATGTGAGTGTGTGAACTTTATTATGATTACGAAATCAACGAATAACGGTTGTACTGTCAATCTTCCGACGGACACTTCAGTTAAAGAGATTTAAAAAGTTTTCAAGATTTGAAAATATACATATTTATTATTATGTAAACGGGGTCAAACTAAAACCGATTAGTAAATAATTAAATATAGTCAGTAATCTAACGGTTGTTAAGTTACAATTTAACAAAAAAAATTAAAACAGACTTTTGTAACACTAAACGTTTACGAAATAATTCAATTTGTTACGGACTTCAAGAATTTATTTTGGAGTCATTCACCGATTGTGCTGTAGAAAGAACAACGATATTTGAGCTATGAATTATGTGTCGTTTCTAAAGTAGTTACCCTTATATTTTATATGCTAAATATATGTATAGCCCGTATTCGTATAAATATTTTCTAAAGTATATAAAACTAATGCTAATTATTATAAAAGTGGCTTCTCCATATATGGAGCTGTTCTAAATGATTTGTTTGTTCAAGCAAGGGAACAATGAAACTATCTGCGTGATCGTTGCGGAGATGCAAACATACTACCTACGCAAAACAACTGATGTGTCAGGCTGTAGTAAAGTTACAATCAGTAGTTCAACTTCATTTAAGTTCATTTATCCAAACCAAATCCTACACATTTTAAAAGATTTTTATTGCCTTGACATTCTTTCTTTTTGTAATGCACTGAAGCAAAAAAAAAGAAGGGAGCATTGACCTAGGGGAGTCGGGTGGATCGTGCTCACTCCAAAATGGTCTGGTGCCCCCTCCCGCCCCTGGAATTATCTGTTACTGCTTCAAAAGTTGATCGAGCTATCGTATATTCCCCTCGGTCTCCCCTGGAAAATATCCCTAGCTAGATGGATGGAATACGTCCATGGCAGTGAGTTACAATAAAATCATTAATAGGTAGGTACAGGTTATCTTACTATTCAAGACTGAACTATGTCGGTCTCCAATGAAATTTTGTAAAGTCGTAACTTGAAGGTAAGTGCATTGATAAAGAGATAAATAAAACATGACATTGAAGCGTTATGATGTTCTGCAAAGAACCTTCTCATAATTCCTGCGAGCGCGTAAACAACTGCGTGTTAATGACTCATTAGTTTGACGACCCGTGTGGTGTAGTGGTTACCACACCAGTCCACCAATCGAAAAGTCCCGGGTTCGATCCCCGGCGAGGCAGAAATTTAAATGGTAAATTTAGATTTCTGTTCCCGGTCTGGGTGTTTGTGTATTTGTCTTTGTATGTGTCCATGGCACCCACGACACAGGTAATCCTAATGTGGGGCTGTGAGTGTGAAGCGTTATTATTATTTAAGTTATTATTATTATGAGCTTACCTATTATCTGAGGTGTTATTTACATCTATACATAATACCAATACCTATGTACCTACATCTATTTTGGCGACATTATAGGTACGTGTGCATCTGACTGAAGCAATTAGGTAGTCCAATTGTACCTACAATACATGTTATTGCACTTTTTAACTAGGTACCTATATCAAATTTAGTGTGTATCTAGGTATAAGTACCTACCTTCTTTTATAATTGATAATTATTTATCCGTATACTTACTCAACTACGTAAGTAGGTATCTTTATCGTAAATTAGTAAAAATAATTGCGAGCCAAAATTGAGGAATTATGTCTCCAATTTCTCTGCTGAAGTTAATTGAGCGTGAAATTACGATAGCCATAACGGTTTTATCACCAGCCCGCCTTTTCGAATTTGGGTCAATTTTAGACACGGAGTCCCCTTCCCAGAAGCTCGTTCCCTTCGTT
This sequence comes from Noctuana lactifera, assembly GCA_018231305.1. Lineage (NCBI taxonomy): Eukaryota > Metazoa > Arthropoda > Insecta > Lepidoptera > Hesperiidae > Noctuana > Noctuana lactifera. Next base: position 2,778 of record DWAV01000272.1, read on the forward strand.
CGTTATAAATATGTAGGTAGGTAAAGGTATCTAAATCTCAATATGTTTTTATAGCTCGTACCTACATCTACATGACAGTTTCTTAAATTAAATATATATTTTTGGAGCTGAATTTTTTACCATTATTTTTATTAGAATATTTTTATAATTTATTAATAAACCGTAAGTAAATAAAAAAAAAAACGCAAAATTATATCGGGAATTTATTCAGTTAATCCTAGTTGGAAAGCGTGTATACTTGAGATACATTATATCTTGGTCCTCATGAATAGCAAGAACCTTATATAAGATTTCTTTACTATTTGAGGAACGTTTTTCTGTATGGGGTGCAGTGACCATTTAAAATCAGGGGACTTGCATGCTAATTTAAGTAAAAAATTTGTATATAAACAAAATTCTCTTTTTATCATAGTATTTATTGAATAATAGACAAACCAATGTCTGCAAATAAAAATTCACTAGATTCAATCTTAAAGTACATATCAAATTTCCAGCTGCTTACGTATAGTTCCATTAAGTTTTCATCTCTGCAATGCGCAATGTTCTCTGAAAACAAATTGATAGAAAAATATTAAAATTTAGTTTAAATTTTAGTATATCATAAAACTTTCTGACTTGTCTAAATGGCTTTTTCATGAGCTCCACAGAAAACTATGAATTAAGCTGTTTATACTTATAAAAAATTTAAAAGTTACTATGTCATATCATCCTACTAATAATATAAACGTGAAAGTTTGTAAGTATGGATAGATGGATGGATGGTATATTAATCTTTCACGTAAACACTACTGCATTAATTTTAATGAAACTTTATAATAATATAGCTTATACATCAGAATAACACAGGCTATAATTTATTAGAACATATTGTGTGATGTGAATTGCTTGAAATTCTAATCCTGCACAGACAAAGTCGCGTGCACCACCTAGAAATATGAAAAAAATACCTGATATGACTTCCTTTATTTGGTACTCCTTTTGAATGTTCACTAATAACGTAGAAACATATTCAGAAATTTGTTTTGTAGACCATGTTTGAATTGCAGGAGTGTTCTCAGGGTGCAATTGTGCAAGAGCTTTTAGCTGATTGTTTAAAATTTCAACTCCTGCAAAAACATATTATGTATTACAGGTGGTCCTAATGCCACTCGCCTCACTATGTTGCAGTACATAGAGTATGTACCAATAAAAAAAATATTTGTGTCTGTGAAATCTATTCCAAAGTTAATATATATATATTTTTATTTAACTACACCAATAAACAGTCCTGGATAATGTATGGGACTCTGAATCAAAAACCAAAGTGATTGTCTACAAGTCAAACATACCTACTTAATTTTAATTAAACATACTGTGTTGTATTATGATCTTATGGTTGATAGGCCACCATAAAGCATACCTGTGATCCTTTCGGCATTCTCCTTTGCCAAAATTGAATAAACTACTTACCATCAACTATATTCTTTAAATTACTTGCAGCCTCTGATAAGCTTTCAGACAGAACCTTGGTCTGACTCGGATAATAGCCATCTTCATACTCATGTAACTTTAAATCGGATATTGCTCTACAAACTTTTGTGGCGTTATCCACAGTCTTCACCCAGTTAAAAAGCAAACGGTGCAAATGAGATACATGCGTAAATATTGTCCGTGAAATGCTTCTATTTGGTGCTGGAATATCTGAAACATATTTGAAGTTTCAATTGCTTTGCATTTAGAATGGTGAAAGGTGGTGTAATGATATTTACATTAATTTACCTTTAGGTGTATAACATTCCCATAAATCATTTGATTTTGTGGGTGTTTTGAACATGGTTTTTTTAAAATAGTTAATAACAAGCATAGCTTTATAAAATAACTTATTCTTGAATGATGGGTAAGGTCTCCAGACCAAGCCAATTAAGACTGATGAAACTGGTGAATGGATCCTAAATGTGCTTTGAGATGGGCCACGACCCGGATCGCATTGATTGAATTATGTGCTATGAGAAAATTGATTTTAAGTTTTTTAAGTTACATACTATCTTCACTTTGATGTGCTGTGTTTATACTTTCCATTCCAGTGATACAGGTGACCGTAGGTAACTATAGTGTCCACCTATCCATAACAAACCTACAATACCTACACAAACTCACTTATAAATTATAATAACAACCTCACAACTTTATTTTATGACTAGGTATATGTACATATTATATTGGTATAACTATAAAATTCGTTGCAATACATAATAATAATAAATAACCTTATAAACTGACATAAGCAGAAGCAGTGTTGCCAGATGAATTCTGCTCGAAGTCGGTCAATTTTTTTTCACGAAATGTTGCCTAAATCATCACCCAAATTATCAGTCATCCACCCTGATTAGCTGTTTTTTAGGTCGTCGATCTTTTTTTTCCTGCTTAATTATTAACTGGGCCCACTTTAGTATCCCCAAATTTCCCAAGACAAGTCAAACGAAGCATAAGGGCACTAGGTAGTTGACAGCATCAACAACCTCCCACCTCTATTTTAGTCCATTTGGGTATCAATTTTGAAAACTCCTTTATTAGTAATTCCCACATTATAATAGAAACTTTTTCCCATCTCGCAAAAATAAACAGGCTTAGTAATATTAACATTTTTATTGTTATACATATTCAATATTATTACATAAGTAATTCTGTAATCTGTAAATAGTATTGAAGTAAATTAAAAAATATAACAAAGTAATTAAAAAAAGGTATTTATTGCAGTGTAAAAAAGGATAGGTAGTTTGAGTTCATGTTGAAACATAGGTATTAATATTGTATGCTACGTTTTGTTTGTATATCATCTAAAAGTATTCTAATTTCCTCATCTTCAAACCTGCCTTCTAAGGATGGAATTAAGGCTTTAGCTTCTTCAGGGGTTTCTGGACAAAGATTTGCTAAGCTTGCTACTTCAAACTTATGCAATTTTTTTGACTGCAGTAAACTGAAACAAAAATCAAATAAGCTAACTCACAAAATTTATAAATATTTTTTGGCACTACCAAGATTCACATTGTTGCTAACCATTTATGAATATTGCATAGGTTTTTTTACATTAAGTTTAGTAATATTTTATTGGTACTCACGCTCTAACAGCTGCAATGGTTTCTTTATTTTTAAACTTTTTAAACATGTTTGTGTATGTTAAAGTTTTCATAAATACTTCTGAGAATTCCTGTTCTTCCTCTGCAGATTCATTTTGAGCCTTCCTATGTTCTAATAGCATATCAACTTCAGATATCAGTAATGTTTCAGCGTTTTCAAATTCTATAAAAACAGAACAACTGGTATATCAAACACTAAGAAAAAGCTTTGATAATAATAATTAAAAAAAAATAAGGCTACACACACATTCCCTGTGAGTTAGGTACCATGAACACACACAAAACACTCCTCGCACAGAAATCTAAATTCATAATTTAATCTTCTGCTCCATTAGGAAACAAACCATAGTTTTCCAACTCTCCAACTCTCTCTCTATGCACGCCATTCAGCTTTGGAATGTTCTCATAATGACGATTTAAGGGCAACATTTCCCACTGGACATGGGCATGAGCAGTGGGCAATGGGCAGTGGTCCAGATTTATCTGGGCGCCCAGATAAATCTGGACATAGTTATTGGATTAAATCGTTTGGACTGTTTATAAGCAGTTGGCAGTTGTGATGTTTTACCTTTAGGAAATCGTAAATCTGCTGCATCTTCTTCAACAACATCTTGAATTGGTCCAGCCATTGAAATTTAAAATTAGTTAGTGTACAGTATATTACTATGAAAAATATTTTGCAAAGAGGATTAAATCAAACTTCAGTTCGACTTTTAATTCGATGCAGTCGAAGGGTGCAGTGACTGCAGTGCAGCTGTACAGTCACTACAATGTGCACAATAATCAATTTATTACTTTATTAGCAATATAACGGTAATGTAATATAATAAATACAATCGTTTGTCGTTATAATCATAGGTTACAATAATATGAATGAAAATAATGAAATGAAAGATGTCATAACAGTTGACAGTATTGACACTAATGATATCATGACAGTATTTGAAAAATATACTCTGTGCTACTGATACTGTGCTTATTAACTGACAGTTCCAGTGTTGCCAGTTTTTTCATATGTTTTTCTAATGATGATATAAATTACTGGGCAGTACATACTGCAACGGTGTTTTCTTATTAAATAAATAATAGTAATGATACATCGATTTTAATACAATAGAAAAAGAGAATGGGTGCAACATGATGCAAAACATCTATGAAAGTAATAAGTAGGTAGATTAATATTTAATTTTTGACGGCACAAAATAATTTAAACACAGTTATTTTTTATTTTGTATGTAGAATTTTATGAGCTGATTGATAATAACATTTTTGTAATCCATTAGTGAATATTCTCGAAAAGAAAAAATAATCAGGAGCAACGCATAAAAGATTTTAATAAGTAAAAGGCACGCATACAAACATTTCAAGCACTTTAATTGACATGCGTTAAAAAGCAGTGTATTAAATTAATGGTTGGTTTGTAGATAAAGTCTGTGACGTAGATGACATGTATAATAAAAAGTAAACAAACCAGAAGTAAACTTTAATCAAAGACAAAAATATAACCAAACCAAACCTTGTAAATTCTTGATGAAAGATAACCTGTGTCACACCAGGAGTAAAATAGTATTCTGACTATTCTGTATTCTGTGCCTGTCATGGCGGAGTAATCAGCTGTTAATTGCAATGCCAACGAGTAGCTATAAATTGTTTCGTTATACCATTTAATTTTTGTTAAATTTGTTATTTTTATTTTGTTTGTTAAATAAATAAGTTGCAAGTTGTAAAATGTTCAGTTGGAGATAGACAAAGAATGGCGCGATGTCCGATGTCATCTGTCAGTTTTATTCATTCATCCATTGTAATAGTAGTACAGAAAAAAATGTGATTCGTATAAAATACTGTTTTATCTAATAAGTGCTTTATGACGGTCAAATGTAATCGGTTTATGATCTTTCACCGTTTTAAATACTCTCAAGATACAAATCGTGAAACAAAAAACTCGTTTTATGCGTAATATTCATTAATATTTATCTGGGCCTAACAAAATCCCTCTACAAAGAAGCCGTGCGGCGTCGTAAATTTTTAGGATTTTGTGGGACAATAGTGTTGTGGTTAGGTTTGAATGTTCGAATTGTTGGACGAATAGGCTTTTGGGGTTCGTAAATCGGTAAAGTAGGTAGGAGAGTAGTAAGCATGTCGGGACGTGTAAGGAAACAGTCGGACTGCCCAGTGGGTAAGCAGGGGCCGATGCGCGCTACCTTGCCGGTGTCGTCAGTGATGAAGGGCGGCGGGTTGAAGAAGAACGCCGGGAACAGTCCAACGCTGTCGCCTACCAACTTGTGGCGGCGGATATCCCCGGACCATGCCCTTTCGGGTCAGCGGAGTCCTGGTGCCGTCAATTACAAAGGTAAGTCTAAGTTAATTTATCCTTATACAATGCCTTGCCTACCCTTATAAAATGTCTTGATATATATATTCCTACAACCTACAATGGTCTAACCACGTTCTTACGTGAGGATCTATGAAAAAGTTTGATGTCTGTTGATAAAATTAAGTGACTTGAAAAAATCTTTTCTTACATAGGCAAAGGACGGTTTGGTGCCAGTGTGATCAGACGCACAGCATCCCTGGACACGCTATATCATAAAGGACAATGGTCTAGAGACTACTATTATCATGCTGGTCAGCTGCAAGTAGATAAATCTACTCAAGTAAGAATACTTTTTATTAATTAAAAAATATTTACGTTATTGTCATTGTGTGCCATGAAAAAAAGTTTAACTTTTTAAGAATTATCTGTTTGAACTGGGCACAAAACCATATACTGGTTAATGCTACATTTACATTATGTTAGGAATGGTTTTCAGAAAACTATTGTTTGTGGTTATCTGGTCACATATTTGCACACTAAGATCAGTCAAGGTCCATGGTGTTTCAATACAACAGTTTGGAGTGATTTTATTAGCTAACTGTAACATCTTCTTGCACAGACTGATGAAGGAGGCGGTTTGTCTGGTCGATCATCTAGAGGTTCCGAGGATGATAAGCTAGACCGTTTACTGCGTAGAGGGCTGCAACGACCACACAAGCCTACCGCATCAGGCGACTACTCAACGCATACTATGAGTCCTGGCTTCTGTAAGTATTTTTATTTTAAGTTGAAATTACTTGCAAGTGTTTTCTATATGCTGGATTTGTTGAGGATAGCTTTATGTGTAAAGATTCGTTATTTTTCTGAAAGAGATTTCTGAGAGAAATATTTTTAACATAAATATTTCATTTAATGCCTGATTAAGTAGGTACATAACATAATACACATTGTTTTGCTACTTAACGATTCTTAATACGCTTATATCTTATTATTATATTTTTTGTTTTATATTAGGGTCCCGTTTCGGCAGCGGCAGTGTGCCCTTAAGAGCAGCAAGGTCATCAGTAGAAGGCCTCAATCAAGAGATCGAGCGACTTGTTTTGTATCCAGCCAGTGGCACACAAACTCCTCATATTGATCGCCTACGAGATAAGGTAACTTATGAATAAGTGATGAATTATGATGTAACTTGACATATTGTATTTGTATTCTAACACTATACTTTATTCATTAAAAAAATGTATATTATGTAAAGATAATTGAACCCTGAACTTGAGGTTGAAAATAGATTTTTGGGCTACAATGACACTTAAAATCAGTTAGCTTCAAACATGTAATTTTTTTTATAAAATAGCGCTTTACACGCATTGCCCGATTTTAACTGACATATCTAAAGATGTAACTTAACTGGCTATTTTCAGATGACGCCGGAAGGTCATCGTGCTCCTCTCGCAGAGTTGCTGCGGCGTTCCGTCAACACACAGACCCCGCATGATCTCTGCCACACGGCACATTCATCAGGTAATGTAAAAAGTAATTAATTTTTTTTTTAAATCTAAGATTGTATTTAAATTAGGTTCAATTATGTTCTACATAATAAAATTTGTATTGTATTGGTTATAATTGTCCAAATTTTTTAATTTCTCCAATATACCTAATTTTATTAGCACATTTAATTAGTAATTTACAATATTTACCAAAGATATTTAACGTATTACGAATTCTATCTCTTATTAATGTTAAGAAGTCTACAATATACCATTTCAATCTGTCGTTAATAAAGACAAGGTTAAATTTTTATTATATATTTTTTTAAATGGTTTGTTTTGCTGGCGATATTACAAATAAAATTATTATATTGTTTTGAAGATTGTTTGCGAAGAACAATTACTTCAAAACTCTTTCCCATGAAGCAATGATATGATTGAAGCTTAATTTAAAGATGTAAGCTGATTTTTATCTTTACTGCTTTAAAGAAGAATTTGGACTTATCTGAGGTTGGATAGCACTTACAAATAACCTAAGTACAAACATAGCCACAAGACCACCAGGCGTACACCAGTTTCAGGTATATTAAAGACATTACACATTCTATGAATTAAATACTACCAGACCTAACAAGTATCGCAAAGCATTGTATAAGGTGGAAATGTGTACAAATGTGTTAACAAGTGTTACGGGCATTAGATTCGGCGTCGCGGGGATCGCTGTCCAGCGCTGGCTCCGCCGAGCTGTTAGCGGCAGGTCTATAACCAATATTATAATCTAGCTTATACAGGTGCATCAAACGGGACATATTTTAGTGCAATATATCGACTCTCTTTGATCCTTGGAACTGCCCACTGACAAATTAAAAAAAAATGTTTTTTTTTAAATTTATTTATGTACACTATAATAGTTGTAAAATATGTAAGGTACAATAACATAACGAGTGGACGGCTACTGCTTATTCCATTACTTATTATGACTTTCATTTATTATGTTAAATTGTTGTCATATACTGCGCTAAATACAGTTCCCGAGTAAACCACACTGTAACCCACTGACCTCTATAACATTCTATAGTAATTTGGACTGGCTATAGACACTATAGTTTTGAGGCGATTTGATAATCACCATATTGGCGCTGATCCCTGTAGAACGCAGTGGGTGGTGAAGGTACTCAGAACTAAAACTAGGGATTGAACACTGAGCCCTATTAAAATAGGTTTAAGACTAAATTTAGTTCAGAGTACCTTTGACCTTGTTAAAGGGGCGCTTCGGCACAAGAAAATCTGTAATTTTGTTAGTCATAGCCTATCCAGTGTATAGACAATGGAGAGCAGTGCCGTAACTACATGGAAACTTATTGCAATAGTAACAATGCACCAAACTTCACTAGTGTGACAGACCCAAGCATGTAAAATCCCTTTGCTTTAGTTCTCTGATAGTTTTTTTTTATTGGTATTGCGACTAGTGCATTGAAACTCAAATGAAAGTACGACCTCCACGCGTTTAACATTTCATTGTTAACGAAGAAAAGTGACCTGTGTATTTCTGGCATTAAGTTTGATCAAATTTGATTTCAAATACGAAAGGTTTTTTTTGTTCTGCCAGGTTTCATAGGTTCTGTGAGTATTCACCATTTAACAATTTCATTTCCATATCACACATGTTACATAAACATACCAAGTACTATGGCACTTTTGTAAATGCCTTGAATTTCATTAATAGATTATGCAGTTGCAATGCACAAAATGTAGGGTAGGTTTATGAATGAAAATGAAAATAATATTTTATGTTTGTTATGAAACACAGCCTACAGAGTGTTGTAGATGGTATGGTTTAGCTTTTATTTCTAACTATTCATTTGTTAGTTTTATTACTAGCAGTAGGTATGTTGTGTGACAGATTTTGGAGACAATTTTAAAATGGTGGTGTTTTGTTTAAATTTTCAGGTGGTAGTGTTTGCTCGTCTCCTGATTTGGACGGTTCCAAGCTTGGCACTTCTCCCCAAATAAATAGATTCTTGGCTCGTGAACCACCAGATGGCTGTGAGAAAGTATGTATATATTATGTACACTTTGTGACACAAATTAATTTATTGTTTATGTTGGCAGGTATTCATAATAATAAAAATAGCAATTATAATACTCCAATAACTATTATTATACTATTTAAAAAATATTTTCAGTTTCTTAATTCGGTTTGCTGTTAAGAGTGTTCTTTAAACTATAATAATTTGATTTGATGATTGCAGGTGAACTTGAAAGCGGGCGAAGGGGCTTACTCGGAGCCTGCGGGCATGTCGCTGAAGCCGTCCGCGCCGGCCTTCACGCTGCGGCCCTCTCTGGGGTCCGCTTTCCAGCCGCTGCAGCCGCTCCAGCCTCCGCCTCACTGACTAGCGGCCCCCGCGGCTCCGCCCGCGCCTCCCGACAAACGCGACCGACCACGCAGCCTCGACACCACTCACCTACCCACTACTACGTCTTCTCACCAACTCGCTGCGTCCTCAGCGGACCTGCCAGCGGCTACCCACAAACACGACGAGACCCGCCCTGACAAACCTGATCATCAACTAACTACTAAACAAAGTACCATGCCTGAAACCGGATTAACCACTGCGGCCCTGGATGACCACAACCCAGACGAGTCCGACAACCCTCACGAATGTACATCGGCTCATCAGCTCGCTGCAGCACCGTGTACCTCGACGAAAGCCGCATCAACCGCTGATCCTGCGGTGCTGCTTGCTTCTTCTCCCCAAACGGGCGACTCCGACAATCGTCACAACGGTGCCACGTCTGCTTATAGTTCGCTACGCAAGTTGCCGCAAACCGTATCGACCGCTGTGGCCTCTACGATGACTCCCTATCAACACATCGCGCTCGACAATTGTAACGGCTGTACCACACCCAATGAAAATTCTATTACGCAATGTAAGACACGGAATAATACATCGATAAGTGAGACCTCCGTGGCCCAGCCCAGTCTTAACGGATCCGCCGAACTTGACGGTCATAGTTTACCTGCTGTCAAATCCGGTGTAACGTCACCTACGCCGGAAGCTTCATCGGTTTCAGCCGTTGTCTCCAGCACTTTTAAAACTCAGTTTAAGGCTACGCCGAAGATAGTGCTGCATGCTTCAGAACCCGCACATACGTCCATCCAGATCTTCGCGCCCGGAACCCCTCCGCGTATCGCACTGAAGACTAAAGTAGATGACTCCACTGCAACTGTACCAGAAAAAGATTCTATACTTTTGCACACCACGAACTTCGAAAATGACATTGTTACGGTATCTGATATTTCTAATGTCCATAACGAGCTGCCTGGTCCGGGAGCTGAAGTAACGCCTGAAACCTTATCTGAGGTGACAACAAAGGTTGTATACAATTCTATACCAGATGTAGAGTCAAGCGTTTCACCTACTCCGGCATCTGGCGCGTCTCCTGAAGATGCGCTGGACATTCTTGCATCCACGCCCAGTCCCGCGACTGAAGCGATGCCTAGTATCACGGCCAGTACAGCCCTGAGCCCTGAAGTTAACCGAATATCGGCCTCTCGAGGCGGCGGCCGAGTGTTGCCCTACACACTCTTCAAAAGCCTCGTTTGCTGCTTTGCGCCGCACCGGGCTACGCATTAAATGTGTTCGCTCTAACTGATACTTGTGTGTAAAATAATTATAGATCAACAGATATATTTTGTAAATAAAAAAAAAACACCATATTTTTAGCATTGAATGTTGTCTTCTTTCATCGCTGAAATGTTTATTTTCAACAGAAATCTGCTTTAAAAATATGTTTTAATTCTTTCAAAGTTACAATTCAGTGCACATAAGTATGATGTAAAAATACCTAGATAGAATTTTTTTCAATTCGAATGACTTGGTTAGAGTATTTATATTTATGAATGTCTAATACCATCTATGATAAGTAAATATTTCAAAATATATCTGTTGATTGTGTACATTGGCATTTCCAGTATTATCTACATTCGATACTATGAGTGGTATATAGTATTTTCTTACAGTGCTGGGTGATTTAAAAGAGGTATGCATTATTATCGTGCTTTTAATGTAAAAGCTAACTTTGCTCTCGAGACTATTCACACGTCAAGCGCTACCTTACCAGGTCCAGTACCTGGTACTTAGCTTTTACCAGGTCTAAAATATATAATATCTAGTGAATATCGTTGTTCGACAAATCAATAGGTAACTTTAACGATTGGAATTTAATATTTTTAACGATCTGCTGAATATAAAAGCTTTTCTTACAGTCGGTAGTTGAAATATTCGCGAGCAAAATGTGTGCTTAAATAACATTTATGAAGACATAAGATTGATGTGTTTTAACTTAACCTCACTAGATTGCTTTTGACGTATAAATAGATATGGTTGTAGGCATCACAAAACACTAATCATTGTGCAAATTGCAGACACATTGTACATATCCCATATTACATATACTCTTTACTAACAAAAATGTTAAGACAAATAATGTACATAGTAACTATGTCTCAAGACGAAAAACTTATTTTGGCGTTTGATAAAAGAAGTTAGACAGGAAAATGTCCAAGTTAATAATTATAATTCTAAATTTAGAGTTAGAGCAGCGTTGATTTGCATTTTAATTCTTGTTTCTTGTAAGCTTATTTGCAATTTCTGCAAGATGTGACCTATGGACAAAAACTCCTTAGTTATATGTACTAATGTAACCGCATGGTATATCATATCATATACGTACAATTCGTTTAATATACTGATTACAGTACAAGCTAAGCAAATAGGTGAACAATAAGAATAATAGCATTTATTTACCTACAGCAGTTACATTACTATAAATTTTTGGCTTTTTGACGCTTTAGTAAATTGGTGTAAGCGCACTATTAACAAGAAACTCTGTGAGACCCTGCAAGATAAACATTGCCCCAACTTATTTCAAGCGCCATTTATTTTGTTCTGAATTCGAAACAAAAATAATATTGTTTTACATTCAAAATTACCATGCTAAATTAGTTTTTGTTACTTTTACATTTTAAAATTACATTTATGGAATCATTGTTTAAAATAGAAGGTGTTTTTGAATATTGATATGGTTGTGGCAAATATTAAGAGTCGATTGGAGTTAACAACACCGTAACATGTCCATTTTTTAATGCTTTAAAAACTGTTTTAGGACGTTGGCTAGTTTTGTAGACATAAAACTGAATAGCAATTCAATAAACAACATAACCGTTTAAATTTCGTTTGCAGCCGACTAATTAACTGTTTGACTTAACTACCAACCAAAGACATTGTAATATAAAACGCACGTAGATGTGGTAGCTGACAGTATATTTGTGTACACATCACATTTATTATATAGATATTTTAGAAGGGAATGTATCGTATTGCTGAGTAGTTACAAGTAAAAACACGTCATTGTTTCATAACATGCCACATCATCATGTTCATACTCACAAACGAATACAAATATTAAAGTGATGCCGTCAAATCGGCGTCCTTTTACACATCGTACAGGACTGGATACATACACATTTGATCTCAATATTTTTTTATAATCATGTACATAGTTATTACATAATATGTATTTTCATGCTATAATTTGAGTGTTTGTTTCGATATTCTTAAAGTGTAAACATTGATTACATTCACTTTGACGATAAATGAACTTGGACCAAAATTTCGTAAACGGCCAGAGTATTACGATCACGATAAGAGGTGTTGAACTGATGGATTAAACAATGCAGATAGCTTTAAAATCCAGAGCTGGAATAAAAACGGAGTAAGATAGACTGATTTTTTAAACTTTACTCATACTTTGATACAGGTGTCTTGACAGTTATCGTAGTGCTTATTCAATGTCGCCGTACAGCCACGCCGCACTATCCATTTCACTTTAAGTCTTTCTGAATCTTTATTAGATGTCCAAAATGTGAACAAAAAAATTCATTGTCAAAGAGTGATTGCAGGTGTGCTTAAAATTTTATTTTTGAAAACAATATCAGAATCCAAAATAATTGAAGGCGTACTAGTAGGGATTATAGTGTATAAAAATTCAAGTGCAACCATGGAGACAAGAAAAGCGTATTTATACAATCTAAAAAATTCGAATTTCATATTCATAGCAAAGTTGAAATGTTTCCGACCCCGTTTCTGTTACCAGTAGTCTTATAAAACAATTTTGCACCACAAACATATTTGGACATCTAATTGTGAAGTAGGCTGTAGAAATTACTGTCAACATACGTACAAATATTGCTCGATTATTGTATAAACGGATATTATTATTGTATCAGCAATAACCTACGTACATACACAGTGTCGGGGGATGGCGGGTGTCGAGTGTCTGTACAGAGTATTGTGGGTACACGGTATTTGTTTTATATCATTGGGATAGGAAAGGATGGACCATGCCAATCTCTCATTTTGGCCAAACGCATTTGATCATCGAGACTGATAATGTAGAATGTTGAAAACATAGTTAGATCTGCTTTATTATTTTTTAAAGTTTTGTAAATTTCGACGGCAAATAATATATTTTTGACGGCTCACCTTTGGAATATAGAGTATTTTAAATCTTGTCATTGCTCAAATCGAAATTTTATTAAGAGCCACACTTATGATGTACGCCGAATTGAAAATAATATGAAGAATGTAATTGTAAAATTCAAGTTGCTAATATCTATATACTTATTGATATAAATAAATGTACCTATTAATTATTTAAATTGATTGTGATATGTAAGTGAATCGTTCGTATCGTATTTGAATATTGATCGTGACGACGCGGCGACGCGTACTGGCGGCCACGCGGTGGAGGTTTTAGTTTATGAAGGTGCTGTGGAGGATCGTAGACTCAATGTGCACTGGAACTGGCTTGTGGCAGAAAGTAGAGTGAACTTCATCACCACACACGTTTGATTGCATTTTCCCCGACTAGGAATGTGGCAGTTTCACCGGAATAAGTAAACATAATGTTTTTTATCGTGTACAAGTGTTTATTGTAGTTTTTATTTTTGTGAGACATGTACAGACGATCTGATTAAGCAGTAGTGATTCGACGCCATTTCATGTACGATTTCATCTTCATTTAGTAATAAATATGTAATAATTAAATGTATGCATTGCAAAAAAGGGAGTAAATCATTAAAACATGGGAGAAAAAGCCGAGCCAGTATTTAAAATCCGGATTTCTGTGTCGATTTCTCAAGTAAGTGCAATATCTAGATGTAATACTGAAAATATTGTAACATTGAATCATGTATGTACATCATTAAGCTTTGAAAACTGTTGTGTATCTTCGTACTTGATTTTCCCGTAATATGTTTAACGACATATTTTTAGTTGCACATGTGTAAAAAGTAACATTTCGTGTTGTAACCGTAAGCTTCGTCAATTTTGCATCGCTTCCTTTCCGCTTCCGAGACGCCGCTACAAAGTCTACAAAACATTGCTTTACAGACATATTATTATAATATACATTCTTAGATTTATGTCACAGGTCCAGGTTGATAAATTTAGGATTTATCGTTTTTCAATGTCGTTACCTAATTTAAGGTTTAGTAAGTTTTAGGTGACCTGGAAATATTAGCTCTTAATAAATGTGTGCTATAAAAATGGTCCCTTGAGTTATTAATTTTGTACGCTACAGAGGGTGGATGAGGATTTCTACATGAAGATGTTGTGGACATTCCACTGTCTCTGCTCTGGATTATAGCTTAAGGACATCATCTTTATGTAGAAATGTTACCGTTTTTTAAAGAACATAAAATATTTTTGTATGTTCAGGGTAGGAGTTGTGCGAGATGTACCATAAATGTAACTTTGCTAGGCCCTTAGATTTGATAGTTCTTTTATAGATGGTTAATATTATTTTAATGTTTGCTTTTAGATGAATGATAAGTTTGTAATTTTTATTACTATGATATTAGATTAAATATGTACTAACATTTAAACTAAACCAAAAGTGCCCATTGAGATAAGTTTATACAGCGAACAAGCCTTTTGTTCGGCATTTTGTTGAAGAATAATTAGGCGACAAAATTAGAATTTAAGGAAATTATCGAAGGATTGTTGAGTTTTAGTTATCTAAAATTGTTGAGGTTTATTGATAAAAATTCATTTAGTTTTTTACAAGCGGTGCTCAACAAAAGGCTTGTTTATTAGAGGCATTAATTAACATCAATAATAATAGTGTCGATTTTAAGTAATAATAAGAATGGTTTTATTATAGTTTTGTTTCAGAGAAGAAATTCTAATTACTATTTTTGTTTCCAATATTTTATCACTTTTACCTGTTTTCATTGTATTGTATCTTGCTGTATTGCAGACATATCCAATATACAGACTGATTTAACAATTGTTTTTGAATTAAAACCTAAACTATCATTTTAATAATAATTAAGATAGAAGTAGTATTAAATAAAATGGTTTGTAGGGATAGGTCAATAATGAAGAAAATTTTAAAATATTACTAAAGACTTAATTTGCAATATATTGTTATTATTATTTTCTTTTGGCATAAAAATGTGTAATGCTACCAAAAATATAAATGAAACAAACATTTGTTGCGGATACATTTAATAAATGAGCACAGAAAACGTAATACCTACAGTATTGATAACCTAGTACAATATTATGGTAAATAACAATATCACAATCAAATTTATAAAGAACTTAAAATAAACAACATAATCTACTCGTAATAATCACATTGATAAAAATAAAACATATCACAAATTAAAACGAACTCTCGCCAAACTTAGTTCGCAAGTTGCGGTTAAAACAAATTTTTATTTAGCCACTTAAACTAACCAAAACAATTTGCACCATAGAAATAAATCTATCTTTATTATGTTTTTCCAGGGGAGGGCATTAGTTCAGAGATAAGCATATAGAGAGACAACTACCTCTGTCCTTAGTATAGTGGGACGCCTTACCAATTCTACCGTGAAGAAACTCGGTCAAAAGGGTAACGATGCGTGCTCGTTTACTACTTAAAGAACCTCCACCTTCAATTCAAAGCGTACGTGTATAAAGTAGGAGAGCTGCATATTATGTGGTATGTTGCTGACAAAACTGCGCCTCCACAGGCGTATAACGTTTTAGTACCGATTAGAGCAAAGAGAATCTTGAATCGAATCACCTTGCTACCACCAAACAGCGAACGGTCTTCAATCAGCCGTTGTTTGAATGTTAGAATTTTAAAAATTAGTTTATACATTTTACAAGATGCTAAAAGGTGGTGTTTATACCGCAAAATTGAAATAGGTATTTTTCACAATGAAGTCATAACATTCGACAAAATCTCTAGGCGTTTTTTTCATGCACAGAATAGAGCACACTTTTGTCACCAAGTTCACCTATCAACGCTGTAAATGCCAACTAATAAAAATGATGTCAGACATAATTATATAATCTAGGCCAAATGTATATATTATTATCTATAGGTACCACCTTCGTGCTACCGTGGATAGTATGTGATATGTTTTAAAAGTTAAATAAAAATTTAAAACTCATATAACTTGTATAATATTAAGTTTATAACTGTGAGGTATTATTTTACCCATTTTCTACATCAAATTAAAAGGTGTGTCTACATCTACAGAGAACGAATGAGAGACTATTTGACATTATTATGACGAATACCAGTAACTTCTAGTTATAACTATGTATACGTATAAAACCTAAGCTGTTTACATAGCTATATAAAATGGTTTTATTTCTCACTATAGCATAATAGGATTAAGTCTAAACCAATTACAACTACTGAGCGAGCAACGTTCTAAGAAGTCTTATTATAATAATATAAAAATAAAATGCTTGAAACATATCAAATTATTAAAAAAGTGTATAGGGGTCGAGTTTCTTTAAAATAAAAAACAAACGCATAATAGTGTAGTGTTTTACGAAGCGAGTGTCTGTTGTTAAGTAGACTTATGTACAAATGGAACCCGGTGATTTTGTCATTGCTAGTAATAGAACAAACTAAGTTACAACACTAACATTTAAACATCTATTTATAGCCTAATTTTATTTCAATATCGCAAAAAAGCAAAAATCAAAATTAAAGTTTATGAATTCATAATGGACAAAGTTTAAATGCAACATAGAACGCCTTACACAACATAATTCACGGAACATTTACAATTTCACAAAGTACATAATATGCATGAACAATAGAATTTGCTCTCTTTCGAGTAATTTCATGAAACAAAAGTACACTTAGTGAACAGATCATCAACATAATATTATTACTATAAAAATTCAGGAGATACATAATACTATTTCACTAAAACTGATTTGGCAATAGCTCTTGTAGTGCACTTTAGTATGTAGTTGTAATTATTACAAAATTAGTTATTTTTGATAAAATCAAATTAATTATAAACATGCGTAAATATGGAATACGACCTTCATTTATATTTTTTAAAATAATAAATTATAATAACGTTTAAGTTTAAAAAAAAATAATAAAATACAATAAATAATATATAATTAATGCTTGCTTGTCTTATCCTGTTTTAAAAGCGTGAGCGCTATCGGTGGTTAAGGATATTAATTTTTATTTTATTGTTTTTAGTTCTATAAATTAATTATTATATAATATGTAATATATTATGGCACATGAGCCATAACATGGTACATATTATACACTTTACTAATTATATTGATCGCAATTCAACTCATTTCAGCAAAAAAAAAAACCAATAAGTAACAGCACAATAAACTCTTGACAATACCGATTAATACCAATAATGATTGCATTTCTGGACACGTAAATAACGTCACGTGGGTACATAATTACAATACTACGTGTACTTAACTATAATATGTTTGTTGACTTGTTTACATCTAATTCACGGGAACATATTATAAAAACGGCCAATCGCATGCAACATTTGTCCGGTTTAAGTTTACAGTTAATATACTGATTAGGTACTGGTAAATCATAGTCATATTAGAATCATTTTACACGGATCTTATCGCCAAATGCCTGTTATAAAACGATTAGATGTTGAACTCTTAGGCAGTGTTCTCACCTTTCTCGGCCATCTTTTGTCTTTGTTCCGCTATCCATGTATGTATACGCTCTTTAAGTTCAGTGTTAGACTTGACTTGGTCCATTGATAGGGGAGACCTGTTGAAGGGATCCGATTGATCGCTCAATAAATGCCTGGAAAAAAAAAATTTCGAAAGTTACAAAGAGGTCACCTGGCAATAGTTAAATAATTTAAAAAAAAACAGCCAAGTGCGAGTCGGACTCGCGCACAAAAGGTTCCGTACCATTATCTATAAAAAAAAGTCATGTTTATTATGTGTATTTTATATGACATGTGTAAATTATGAAATAAAAATAAAACAAAATAAAACTGGTCTGGTGACAGACGGACAGAAGGACGGACGCTGGAGTCTTAGTAATAGGGTCCCGTTTTACCCATTGAGAACGGAACCCTAAAAAAAGATCCCAAACTTGCACAAGTTACCTGGCAATGGTGGTCCGGTCGACGGTGGTCCTCGAGCTGGGCAGTATGACGGGGTCCATCATGAGTGTGCTCATGATGGGGTCGAGGAAGTCTTCGGGCGCGTTCGCCAGGATCTCTTCCTCGCGTTGCCGTCGCACAGCGGCCTCCGCCACCCGCGCCGCCACCGTCCGTAACGCTGACATTAAACCGCCACCACCGATGCGGGCTGAAACACATCATTAAATAAATAAATAACGCTTCACACTCACAGCCCCACACTAGGATTCCTAATAATTAAAGTACTGTCCCGCTGCAAACGCACCCAGGACCCTCTGAATAGTGGACCGGCATGGTAACCGGTTTATCGAACTAAAGTGGGCGTAAAACGCATCAAATATTTTAAAGAGCTGCAACTGTGTAATTGATGCACTGGAGCATGCTGGACAATATCAAACAAAAATTTTTTATTCATCATAATGCTATGGTACGTACAACACACTGAGTGAACGTAAAATACCGTACATCGGCTTTAGGCGCTCTTTTGACCGGAAAAAAAAGTCCGCGAAAAAAAAAACCCTCGGCACACCTTTAGAATCAAGTGTATAAGTAAAATAACAAATTATTAAGATTGTACTACTAACCGAGCACGTCCTCGGCCAGCGTGAAGAGTTGCGGCGAGTAGGAGCGTCCGTCGTCGGACACGGCCGCGCAGAACCTCTCGTTCTCGCCCAGCTCTACGTACATCGTGCAGATGTCCAGCACTGTAGCCGCTGGGTTGAACTCGAACTCCTTCATGTCTTTTACCTGGGAACAACGATAATTATAACTCGCGATACGAAAAAAACCGACTTCAAAATTGTCGCGCGCATACTCAAATTTAACACTTACATGGTAATTGGACCAAATGGGAAGCACCAGCTTTCAAATAAAAAAAAGTTATCCAAATCCGTTCAACCAGTCGAAAGTCATGAGGTAACAAACATTAAAAAAAAATAGTCGAATTGAGAACCTTCTCCTCTCTTTTGAAGTCGGTTAATAACGGTCAAAATTTACATAATAACCATTGAAATCAAATTATTTTCATTCATTGTATAGTATTTACATATTAATGTAAGTCAAATAAAACAAGCACATCGTTAGGCTGTGGTTGACCGAGAGAAAAAAGCCGGCGGAAAAAACTTTCGGTGCCACATTAAAATCAAGTGTGTTATAATAGTAACATTATTCGAAATGCAAATAAAGCTTTAGCCCGACTAGCTGTGTTACTATATTATAATATACAAGTAATAAAAATAATGTCTATCAAAAATTCAAGTAAAACCAACTATTTATCATTTCATTTATATTTACTAGCCTATCCTAAGCTATACTGCATAATTTGTTAATAACCTGCAATTATACATTTGATCTTAAAGGAGTGCCGAGAGTTTTTTTCCG
>DWAV01000273.1:0-22566 GCA_018231305.1 Noctuana lactifera
TTCCCGGAATTAGTAATTGTTATTTTGGGTCTGCCTAAATTACAATTGTAATGTTAATAAGGTTTGTGCTAAATTATGTAAAATTGTATGATTTATTTTGTACAGACTACAGGCCCAGATGCCGTAGCGGCAGTGCAAGAGGAATACGAAACGCTCCGAACGTGGCTGAGCGAGCGCGTGAGCGCGGTGCAGCGGGCTTACGACGCGCGCACGCTCTCGCGCAACTACGACGACTACCTGCGCGCCGAGCGGGACCGCCTCGCCAGGGAGCCCGTCTACCACAAGCTCGAGAAGCTCATGTACACCCAGAGCCTCGTCGCCATCGCGCCCAAGTCCTGGCGGGAGCTCGTGGCCCTCTGGATCGAACTGGAGAGGCTGCACAGGCGATGGCTCTGGCTCCTCGACGCCGACCTGCCCGGAGACTTCCGGGTCGTCGGCGAGTGGCTCGCCCGCGCCGAGTACCTCCTATATTTCGACGAAATACCCACGAACCTCGACGAGCGAACCGCTGCGATTATTAGTGAGAAGCTGGAGGAACATTCGCAGTTCTTCGCCGACCTCCCCGAAGTCATCAGCAGATTCGAGGCTGCGCTGAGGTCGGCGGACGCCTCCAAGGTCCCCGCAGAGAGGCTCCAAGACATGAAGGACAGACTGCAGACGGTCGATCGTAGAGCGCCTCAGAGGAAGGCCAGATTAAAGTACTTGGAGCACAAGTGTTGTATAGTAGCGTTCACCGAACTAACGAAAGCGAAGCTCGCCGCCTGGACCGGCAAGTACGGTCGGGTGGACCACGTGCGTGCCTTATTAGACGATTATGATAATTTTGTCACAAAGAATAAAATTTTCCAGGAATTCGAAAGAGCGTATGTAGATATTAAGCAAGTAGCCGAAGAATATAAGAGAGTTTGTGAAGTTGATAGGACCGAAGCGAGAGATATTGATGCCTTTTTGAGAGATGTTTCCGAGACATGGAAAAGGGTGGCTTCCGATGTGAGATGCGCAAGAAGTGTACTAGAAGAAGTGATTGCTCATTGGGAAAGATGGACGATTTTGTCCGAAGAGTTCAATATTTGGTTGGACAAGGCCCAGCATATGTTGAGAGTGTCAGAAGATGAGAGTTTGGAATTTTTCCAAGACCTGACTGTATGGAAGGAGAAGCACCAGCGCTTGGGCGACGCCGCTGGATTCTTAGCAGCAACATGTGCAGACGACATTAGTCAAGAAATTAAGAAAAAATACGTAGAAATCACAGAAAGATGGGAACGCGTTTGGGAGGAAGCCGAACGGTGAGTTTTTAATTTAGAATAGAATTTATGCCTTCGAATTTATGTTTTCAAAATTCAGCTTAAATTTTGATTCACATCTATAAGTTCCATAACTTCACTTCTATAAAATTATTATTTATATCATCCAGTTACGTCCGCGGAGGCGACGCCATCCGCCACCGCCGTGAACTAGCCAACGGCATACAAACCTTGGACGCGTGGTTGGCGGGCGCAGAGAACCTCCTAGCACGCCAGCCGAGAGCTAACACCGCGGATATACAAGCCTACATAGATCAGTTACTACAGCTCAATTCAGAGATTGAGCAGCACGAGGAGTTGTTCAAATCTATTAGCAGGTTTGTGTTGGTTGAAATGCTTTTCTGATTTAAATGTTAAATTCAATTTCTCAATGTCTTGTGGAGTTCCACAGGGAGCAATTTTATGGCCACTAATAAAATTATGACACCAAAAATAAAGTAAACAACATTCAATAGCGTCATTCATATAAAATACATATAACGTACCCGTTTTCGACCTCAGTGCGCAATTAACATGAGGTGTTCGTGCCTTTCCACAGAACGTTCCAGAGCGCGATAGTGGAGCTGCCGCGCGAGGAGGTGGAGGCGCGCATGAGCGCGCTGAAGCGGCAGAAGGAGGCGCTGGTGCGCGTGCGCGCCGCCGTGCCCGCGCAGCTGCACCGCCACCGCCAGCTGCTCGTGCAGCACGCGTCGCTGGAGGCCGGCCAGCGCGACCTCGCCGCCTGGCTGCAGCGCGCCGAGGACGAGCTCAGCGCGCCCGCCGCCACCACACGGTCACTACACACTATACACATACTAGCATTACGGATCTTGTCTATATTCATTACTTTATAGGGGTTTCGATTAGGATTATGGACATTCAAATATTTCGGATTATGTGACGGTTTCAGTTAGTTTTTGTCACGAATACCTTGCGTTTGTTTGAAAGTTTAAAGCAAAAAAGGACACAAGTAATTAATATTAAAAATATTAATAATAGAGCTATATAACAAATATATATCATAACGACCTACTAATATATAAGTAGATACAATTCTGTAGATATACATACTTAAAGGTAATTAAACAGAATATTCATAGGAGTACTCTTATAGAATTCACGTTTTATCTTTATATTGTAAACCTGCATCTTAATCCACAGGGAGGTGATAGAAGAACGCTACGAATGCCACCGCACATTCTTCTCACGGACCACCTACTACCGCTCCATGCTGGAGAGCAAGAACAAGGTGTTCCAGAACATCGTGAAGGCGACCGACGCTGACCGAAGCGCTGACGTCACCGACCAGGTCACGCTCATGAGAGATCTCAATGAGAGGTATGTAGGACTTAATCTGTAATTAAAGAGATTCGGGAGTCTAAAAGAAGTCAATACTTTAACCCGTACTCTGTTTTTATTCTGTACTTTCTATTGTTTCTTTCCTCTGACCAAAAGTCTAGTCTAATAGAGATCTCTACATGAGGGATAGGCTCTGCTCTCATGCTATACTATAAAGCATATTAGTATTCAAAGCATAGTAGAATCAGAGTCAACATTTTTAAATAAACTTAATATAAAATAATAAAATAAATAATCGATAAATGGTTCCTAGATTTGCTCACGTATCATCGGAAGCGACTCGTCGCGAAGCGGAGCTGCAGCGACTTGTTCGCGCTTGGGACGACTTCGAGACCAAGAAGCGAGCGGTGGAGGAGTGGGCGTCCCGCGCGGAGGCGCTGCTGGCCGACTCCAGGGTGGACTCCAAGCAGGCCGTCGACTTCCACAAGAGGTTCTTCCAGGGGGCTGACGAGAGGGCCGTGTCTGAACTCGTTCGGTCTGGAAGAGAGCTCGTTGAGGTTAGTAGAATCACCAGAAAATAGTATGAAATATATAGCTTTGAAACACGGTTTTGGACTAAGGGTTTTTGAACAAAATATTTTTGTTTTTAATCCTAAATTACAGCATACCAATTTGAGAATATCTTATGTTTATATTATTATGTTGTTTTTTAATTATTAAAGGATTTGCCCTTTTCTCATAAAACTCTCAGTCGACACCGGCTCAAAAATGTACGAAGCGGAGACTTATTGCTGCTTTCGCACATAACATAACTCAATTTGTTGTCGCCAGCTCGTGAACGAACAAGACCGTCCCGGAGTGGTCCACACGGTGGAGGAGCTGCAGAGGCGGTGGAGGGAGCTTCTGGACCGCGCGCCTCCGCACCTCATGAGGCTCGAGTTCAGACTGGACGAGGCTGTCTTCCACCACTGCATCAAGGATATTGAGAAGGAGATCGTTTATGAGGAACAGGTGAGGAAGTTATTAATAATCGACTTAGTGGTTTATTTTGGACTGTTGAGTGTAATCCCTGTACGCACCGTTATTATTTCAATAAATTAATGATAATTTACATAAATAAAAGCTGAACCATGTTATAAGTATTTTGTTAAACAAATGTTTGTTTGAATCAGGCGTACAACCAGAGCGACGATGCTGACGGTATACTGATCCGTAACGAAGAATACTTCCGAAACCAGGGCAAGGTGATGCAAGTGGAACAGTGCCTCCAAAACCTGAGCAAGATAGCAACGAGCTACACGCAACAAACCGGAGACAGGGTTTTAGAAGATTCCTTGCGGAAATGCGAGCAGCAATGGGAGGGCACTGTGAAGAGGGTGGAGCACTTCCGGCAGCAGCTGCAGAGGATTCCTGCCAAGTGGGATGCATACAGAGAGAGATTCGCGGAAATGGAGCGGTGGATGAATCATGTGGACAAGACGATGGACAGCATCGTTAGAGAAGTCGATTCGGCTGAAGCGTTTGAAAGAGAAAAGACAATATTCCAGGTATTTTTGCTAACAATTAATATCTTTGAATAGCAGAATTTAGCGGCTCACAAAATTAAAATTTTATTGCTATTATTTATTACTTTGAAATTGGTCGTAATATTGTTTATTTTTATGCCTACTTCGGAAACAGCTAAGGGAATTGATGGTAAATATTTCTATGAAAAATTATTTTCCTCAGATAATATTATATGCCGTGTGTAATAAGAAACTTTTATGTTTTTTTCCAAATGAAATCATTTATCTTCATTAATTAATTTTATACTTTACTTTTGTCAAATTTGATGTACTCGTATTAATTGATAATAATATACATTATACATTACTATTTAATAATTTTAGAACATTTGCCGTGAAGCCGACAAGAAGAGGGAAGATATGAAGTGGCTAGTTCAAACATTAGACATGCTTTCCAACCACTGTTCAGACACAGAGGCTCAAGAAGAACAAGTTAAGCTAGAAAACTTAATAGCTAGATACAAAAACCTAATACCCACTATCGAAATTACAATGATTAAGACAGAAACATACACGCGCTGCTACACTTACCGCCGTGAAGTGCATGAAGTTATTTGCATCTTGGAAAGTGCGAAAAAACAGGCCAAAGTAGAGCCCGAACCGCAATCGTTACAACATGTCGAACAATTAGTTTTGGAGCAACAAGCTGCTGTACAGAAACTCGATCGCCATCGACCGTCAGTTATGTCCATGCTTCAACGAGGCAAAGAACTCATAAGAGATGCCAACGCACCCGCCTTTGTCCGAGAAGACGTAAGAAATCTAGAAAGCGGCTGGACTAGTGCCTACGATACTAATACTGAACGACTGCACAAACTACGTGACACACAAAAAGTGTGGTCGAATTACGAGTACCAAAAGGAGGAGTTGCTATCTAACATCGACAAGTTTGAAAGTTACGTTGCTCACCCAGGTTTGGAACTCGGTGTTACTAATATCGGCCGGGAGCTGCAAGAAACTAAAGTAATCAATGCTGAGCTTGAAAAAGCTAAAGCTGAACGATTACCTCAACTGCAACAAGCTTATGCTGAACTACAATCACTTACCGCGAACAAGCCTAAACCTGTTATTGAGAAGGATTTGGAAACGATCGAACGTAAACTGGATAGGGTTCAAGATGAAGTACAGCATAAGGTAGAACATTTGCAGAAGTTCAATGAGGAATGGGTTAAAATTGAACACAAATTAGAACATGTTCGAGAATGGATTAAGAAAGAAAGCCCAGCACTGATATCACAAATACAATCCGAAAATATAACGCCTGAAGAACGTGTACTAAAATCACAATCATTACAGACTGTTATATCGGAGAAGTTAGAGATCATTCGGGGTGTGGCGGACCAGGGAAGTAAACTGGCCGTTGAACACCGTGTTCATGATGCTAACAGACTAAAGGGAGAAGTTGCTCTACTAGAAAAAATGATGGCAGATCTCAAACGATCAACCGAACACCAGACTAAAGTAGTTGAGCACGATTTGGCCAGCTGGCAGAAGTATCAGAAAGGTGTTGCTGAGATAAAGCCTTGGATTGAAGAAGCAGAGATTAAATTAGGTACAATGCCGAAACCAACAACGTTGCCCGAAGCACAACAATTGCAACAACAATCTAGAGCTCTGATCGCCGACTGTGATAAACAGCTGATGAACTTACAAATTTTGTCCAGCGTAAGTCACCAGCTTTCTGGTAAAACTAGTGCTCCCGATGAGGTGGACGCAATCCACTCACGGTGGGCTGTTGTTCACGACTTAGCTGATCAGTGGAATAATAAACTCGATAAATTAGTTACTAATTGGGAAAACTTTGAACGTGAAGCAGAAAAGTTGGAAACGTGGATAGAAAGTGGCGAAAAATTGCTTAGTAGTAGAGTTATTAATGTTGAAACTCCACAAGTGGAAAAACTAGACAGAGAACTAAACAAGCTCAAATCATTTGGAAATGAAATTTCACAACAGCAAGCAAAGATTATCAGCTTATCTCAGACTTGTGATAATATCTGTCATAGCATTCAGCCAGAAGGAGCCTCGTTGTTAAAGAACAAAGTGTCAGATATAAAACAGAGAACTAATGCCTTAGCTGAAACTGTCAGGAATAGAGTTAATGAACTATCTGACAAAATTATTGTTAAACAAGAATTCTTGACAAAGTTACATACATTTGATAATTGGATTACAGACTTTAGAAGAAAGACTGAAAGTTATGATCAAATCGCCGCTGACAAAGTTGAACCAACGTTACAATCTATGCACGTACTACTTCAAGAACATGCAGCTAGAGCTCCAGAATTCACTGAAATTTACAATGAAGTTAAAAATATGACACTTGCTTCACATCCGGATGAAATTCGTTCTCTAACCGATACATACTCAAATATTGCTGAACATTATCAGGTTATAGAATCAAATATACAACAAAATAAAAACGTACTTCAAAAGTGGTCTGATCTTCTTAACTGGTACGAAGATAACAAGCAGCAACTTGGCCACATACAGTATCAAATTGAAGGACCAAAACTTACTCCTGAAAGTTATGAAACTCTAAGGCAGGAGCTAGTTAACATTATAACTAAAATACCAGAGTTAAAAAGTAATGTTGTTCTATTAGACGGACCTTCTCGGGTTAAAGTTACTGATTCTAATACTGGTAGAATGATGTCCCCCTTGAGTTTAGTGAAGGAAATTGAAATGAAAGCGGACACTTTATTAAATCAAGTAATATCAAAGAGAGACTTAGTACAAAAAGTTGGTGCTAGATGGGACAAATTTAACATTCAACACAAAGCTTTGGCTGACGTACTACATACAGTGCAATCAGCCCTAAATGATATGGCACAGAAACCAGTGCCTTTGACTGAAGCTACAATACAAGAAATGACAGAAAAATTAGATAGCTTAGATGCAGAGCTAAAAGAAAAACAATCAGTTCGAAAGGAATTAAGAGAAGAAGGATTACATTTAATGCGAGAAGATCAGCCAAATATGGGCACCATACAAAATGCACTTTCTGCTGCTGATAATAGTTGGGATCAAGTCGTAAATTGTGTTCGTGATACAAAGAACAAATATATACTCCTATCATCAACGTTACAGGAACTAAAGAATTTTTCTGTTGCTTTTGACAGAGAAATGAACAGAGCTGAACAACTATATAACGAATGCAAGGATGCACCAAATGATTACGTTCAAACAGCGCAAGCATTGGATAAAGCTAAGAAGAGTTACGAAATCTTAAAACGATCTAAAGGTCTTCTAGATCAAATGGATGTTATCAAACAGTCAGTTTTAAAACAAGCTTCGACTTTAGGTGGTTTTGATACAACTCCATTAGAAGAATCTTTCTTAAACTCTCAAACGCATTGGGAAAAAGTTAATGATGCTGTAATAAAAAGAATCCAAGATTTGGAATCACAACTAATTGTTTGGCGGCAAATCGATGATACTAAGAACCAAGTTATTACATGGTTGAGTGAAACAGGGCAAAACCTGGCTAATGCTTGTGATAATTTGGAGATCAGGTTTGGTCAAAATCATCTTACGAAGTATAAGGAAGAATTACCATTATATCTAGGTCTAAGAAACAGTATAAAGGCTAAATGTGAGCAAATAATTAATTTAAATAAAAATATTCCAACGGGACAAGTTACTTCAATAATTGACTACTTAGATAATGAGTTTGGCGCTTTGAAATCTTTGGCAGACAATTTAGATAGTGCTGTTTCTTCCTTAGAAACGAAAGAAAACAAACTTAAGGATAGCATAAAACGTCTTTCGGATAATATAAGTAAAATACGAGATGATATCATAAAATGTGACGATATGTCAGGTGATAATGCAAAGATATTGGATCGTTTAAAGAAATGCCAACTATGCAAAACCGAGTTACAAAATTTAAGTGATGAAATCGATAACCTAGCACAAAACGTATCGGAAATGAATGCTAATTATCCAGGTTTCTATGAATCACTTGTACCAAAGGAGCTTAGTACATTACAGAAGAGGTTTGAAAGCGTATTAGTTCATGCCAATAAAACAGAAACTACACTCTTAACATTCTTACAAAAACTTTTCACTGACAAGCTGAATATGTTTAATAGAAATTTAAAAATGCTAGATGATAAGACCAGGTGGTGCGTACCTGATGTAACAAGTGATAAGTACAATTTAGAAGTCAAAAGTGCAGCTCTTGCTGACGTGGAAAGTGGTATTGCAGATTGTAACAAAAAAGTCGTAGAGTTAAACGAAGCCTGCGAAATTCTGCGTGCAGTCGCTGAACCTGCTTGTGCTCAAGAAGCTGCAGTACAAACAGAAAAAGCTCAGAAAAATTTGGAGGTATTAAAAGCAAACTATGATGAAATCAAAAACAGATTGCATGACAATATTAAAGCTTGGCAAGATTATGAAATATTACTTGAAAATGTTTCTGAGTGGCTTAAAGACAAAGAAAACAGAGTCAGGCATGAAGCAGTAAGTCTTCACGAGCTAAAAGAAATTGATAATAAAATATCAGAAATAGATAACCTAAATAGAGAAATAAAGGAGTACAATGGTGAAATCAAAAGACTTACTGATATTGGCGACAATATTTTATCTCGTAACCCTGACTCACGAGTATTGCAATATATAAATCATTTAGTTACCCGATATCAAACTGTCGAGAAATTTATGGACAGTCATCTTAAGAGACTAAAAGAACTTAAAGATAATAAAGGTAAATACGACAAAACAATAGCTGAGTTTAAAAATTGGTTACAAGATGCCAATATTAAGATTGCTGACTTAGCAGCCATGAGCAAACATGCCAAACCTACTGCTACTGATTTAGAGCAAGTAAAACGACTGAATGAAAATAAGGAAATAGGCCAAAAACTGCTTAATAATGCTGTTGAATCGGGTGAAGCTCTATTCAGTGGTATAACACCAGAGGGACGTGAACAAATAAGAAATGAACTACGAACTTTACGTGATCACTTTGAAGATTCAGTTGATGCGCTGAATAACGTAATTAAGGATATCGAAACCACAATCAACAAAAGATCATCCTTTGATGATACGTTCAATCAGGTTCAGAAATGGATTTCTGATAAAGAAAAAGAACTTGGCGAATTCAAATTATGCCCAACTTTGCCAGAGAAGAAAGCTCAACTTCACGCAAATAAAATTTTACACCAAGAGGTAGAATTACATCATTCAATGTTGTCTCAACTTACTGAGAAAATTAAGTTAATGCCTGATGAAGAAGCAGAAAAAAGTCTCTCTAAAATTATTGAAAGACATACAAATATGGCTAAGGAACTTGAGAGAAGAATTGCTACATGTGAAGCACATGTATCTGATCACGAAAAGTATGTGCAAATGTTTGAAGAGACACGGGACCGCCTTAACCATATCGTAGCCGATAATAGTATGTTAAACTATGGAGTTGTTACCCAAAAAGATGACGTTGATTCTAAGATTAACGCAATTGAAAAAGTGACATCCAAGACAAAAGACGTAAATCAGGTCCTCGGAAATTTAAAGACTCAATTACACACAGTTTTAGAAACAACAAGTTCTAATGGCCATCCAGTACTTATTAGCGAATTCGAACAACTTAAAGGAACTTGGGACCAATTTGCAAAACAATGTGAAGAAAATGATAAGAAACTCAAAGAGATGTTGAAACAGTGGAATGAAAGCCAAAAAACATTAGACGAACTTGAAGAATGGCTAAAAATAAAGGAGAACCAATTAAGAGATCAAAGTCTTAAGAGCAATCTTGAAGCTAAAATGGCTCATTTACAAAAGGTTAAGGAGATCCAAAATGAATTAGCATCGAGAAATGCAGAGTTCACTGCATTAGGCGATACTAAACAAAACGTGACAGGTGAGTCTGAACTAACATCAAAAACATCAAAGTTGGCGACCAGATATCATACTTTAAATAACCTTGTAAATGAAATAATTTCCAAGTACGAAGTCTTTGTTTCGGAACACCAGGCTTTTGAAAATGAGTATAGTGCTATAGAAAGCTGGCTAATGAGCATGCTCGGTGAATTGCAAGATCTAAATGAAATCGTAGGAGACTATGCCGTTTTACAAGAGAAGCAAAATAAAGCCAAGGAATTATATGAGATACGAAATAAGAAAACGCCTGTTTTTGAAGAGTTCTTGAGCTTAGGTGAAAAACTATACGCACACACAAGTCCAGATGGAAGAGAAGTTATTCGTCAAAAAATCCGTAAAATAAGAACATTATGGGATAGTTTTGGTGATAGTTTCCAAGAAACTGTTAACAAGCTAGATCAGTGCCTTTTGCAGTTCTCTGATTTCTCTCTGGCACAAGAGCAATTGACTAAATGGCTTAAAGATGTTGAAAGAGCTATGCAGCGGCATACTGAGTTAAAAGCTTCTCTTGAAGAGAAAAAAGCACAACTACAGAACCATAAAATAATGCATCAGGAGATTATGACACACCAACAGCTTGTAGAATCAGTTTGTGACAAAGCACAGCAGTTAGTTGACCAAACCCATGACGCTTCATTAAACGTATATTTACAGTCAATAAAACAATTATTCCAAAATATCGTTACGAAGTCTCAAAATCTGCAAGAAAATTTGGAAGAATGCGTAAAGCGACATGAAGACCTTGTTCGTCTAATTCAGCATTACAAAGAATGGCTTGGTTCTCAATCAGAAAAACTCTTGGATATAGAAAATGCAACTGGGGAGAAACCAGAGATTATAAGAAAATTACAATCAGCTGTTGCCATGAAAGATATTGAAAAGATTGGCTCTGGTAAACTGGATGAAATTCGTGCTGTTTTTGCCATTGTTAGCAAAAGTACATCTGAGATTGGCAATAAAGCAATTAAAGCTGAAATTGACAACTTACATGATCAATTACGTAATGCAGTAGATAGCATAGGCACATCTGAACAAAAATTAAAACATACGTTGGAAATCTGGAACAAATTTGATGCCTCTATTGAATCAATATCTGAGTGGCTTAAGGATATGGAATCAAAATGCCGAGACCAAGCACTATGCTCCACTTTGCAAGAAAAAGAAGAACAATTGCAACGATATGTCAATCTTCGAAATAGTATTCATACAAAGGAAAAAGATATTGACGCTTTTGTAGATGAATCTCATAACCTCATTCAACTGAGTGGTGTTGAAAGGTTAAAACCACTTGTCACGCAAGTAAGCAGCCGATACCAACAATTGCACTTAATTTCAAAAGATATCGTAAATCACTGGTCTGAGCTCGTTGCGGATCACAAAAAGTATGTCCAGCTTAGAAATGAGTTTGATTCATGGTTACAGCCCTTAGAGGAGCAGCTATCTCAAATGATAACAAAGGAAGATAAACTCAGTATTGAGAGTAAGGGCAACAAACTTCAAGTATTTCTATTAGAAAGAGATAATGGTGAACATAAAATAAGCATTTTAACAACAGCAGGAGATAAAGTTCTTCCTGAAACTGCTGCTAATGGTAGAGAAAATATTCGTGCCGAAATCAGAGCTCTTAGAGAAAGATGGGATAAACTTAATGATAGTATTTTGCAACAGCAAAAGGAATACGAGTCACAGACGCTTCAATGGTCAAGCTATCAGGATGTTTTGCAACAAACCTTGTCATGGCTCGATGAAAAAGAAAAAATAGTAGAGACAGAAGACAAAGCTACACTGAATTCAGCGCAAGAAATAAAGTCAAAGCTTTTGAAAAACAAGACTCTATTGCAAGAAATTTATTCTCACAAGAGAGTTATTGAAACAGTCACAGAAAAAGCAAAGAGCGTAGCTGCGAGTATTCACTCAGGTAAACCAGAGAGTGATGAAATGACATCGACCATACAATCGGTTTGGGATCGATACAATGCATTAACAAATAGGTTGTCAGCAATAATAGATAAGCACGAAAGTACCTTTGAGATATATCAGCAGTTTTCTGACCAACAAAAATCGCTTCAAGATTACCAAAAACACTTATGGGATCGTCTCCATCTTCTTTCGGACTTCACTGGAAATAAAGCTGCCTTGCAGAGTAAACTTGTAAAAATACAAGAGTTATTAGATGCCATACCGACTGGCAATAACAAGTTAAAGATGTTGTCTGATCTTATTGATAATAGTGGTTCAAAATTATCCCCAAGAGGAAAGGAGGGAATGTCTCGAGAACTAGGACTACTCAGAGCAGATTTGGAAAAATTTACGGCTACTGTTCATGATGTAAAGCGTGGAATAGAAGACAAGATACAGCAATGGATAGAGTTTGACAGCGCAAGTGATCGGTTGCAGCATTGGTTGAGTGATACTGAAATGAGTCTGAAAACATACACACCAAAAGCCACTTTAGAAGAAAAGGTGGATCAGCTCAACAAATATCAGGTGTGTATAATTTTTTTATTTTGATAATTAAATACAAAAAGTATTACTCGTAAAAATGAATTAATATGTATAAATTTTAAACAGGAATTAATTAAAACCATTGATAATCATGAAAACGATTTGACAGCAGTAAAAAATTTGGGTGAAGCTTTGGACCAAGTAAGATTTTGAAGGAAAATAGAATAACACTACTTTCCTGGCACAGTAGGATGTTGTCTAATTTTCAGTAGAGAATCTAATTTCACAAGATTTCATTAATATAATTATATATTTTATGTTAATTTAATTTTTCACTTTTTATGATAATCTAACCAAAGGTACCTATAATAATTATGCTAAGCTACTGACATTTATGATGTTATTAGTACATAATTGATTTCTTTAAAATTATTTTAACTAATAATTTAGAAGCATCGGGTGCGATATAATATTTTAAATAATTATTAATATACGACTTTAAAATTATTTTTTAACTATCTCAGTGACGGTACTAATTGTAGTTGTCGTAGTTTAGCTTAAACTTAATAATGAGTCTATAATAATTTCAAGTAATTCCTGATCAATTGTATATTATTTGCAGGCAATTTTGGCAAACTTGAAAAAGACGGAAAATGATGTTGATAAATTGACTGATGAGTTTAGTGATCTTATTGAAAATTGCAATGATACGAGGATCACTATGAATCTGCAACAAATGACGTCCCGGTTCCAATCTGTACATTCAACTGCAAAAGAGCTAGTTAAAAAATGTCAACAGGCAGTAAACGACCATAATGCTTATCAAGAAAAATATAACCAATGCACAGATTGGATTAAGACTGCTCAACATAAGTTCAATGAATGCCAAAATAATTTATCTAATACTCCTGAAGGAATCAACGCAAAACGTGAAAGTCTTAATGAACTTCTTACACAGAGACGTAACGCTACACTCCTTGTTAACAATACATTTGAATTGGGTGAAAAATTATACTCAAGTACCTCACCCGAGGGGAAAGAATTAATAGAGCAACAACTTCAAGACATACAACAAACGCTTGATAACTTATACGATAGCATTACTAAAGCTGAAAGAGATTTGGATTCAGAGCTTAATAAATGGTCATCCTTTGAAGATAATCTTAAAAGTGTCCAACAATGGTTAACTTTAGCTGAGCAAAATCTTCCTAAAGATATTCAATTAAAAGCAACTCTTGATGAGAAGCGTAATCAATTAAATGTTTATAGAACTTATCTTCAAGACGCAATTGCTCATCAGCAGGATATTTCTGACCTAGAACTTCATGCACAAACTTTACCTGATGTTAACAAGGATATTGCAAAAGATATAAGCCAATTAAAACAAAGACATGGCTCTATCCTTTCACGAGCTAAATCATTTGTTGAACAGTATGAAGCTATAGTTAATAACCATCAACAGTACAGCAAAGCTGTTATGGATTTGCAGGAGTGGGTAGAAGCAACTCACAACACAGCCCAACTATGGGGTGATGTTAATTTAGAACGTGTGGCTTTGAGTAGTAACTGTGAAAAACTAAAATCATTACAAGTAAACTTGCCAGAGGAGAAAAATCGCATTGATAAAATACGCACATTGGGAGAGAAAGTATTGCCCGGTACAATAAGTAACGGACAAGCTAATATTAGAAGCCAAATCGATGCCTCTCATCAGGAATGGGAAGGTTTGGTGTCATTTATCAACAAAACAATTGAGACTTTAGAAAATAAAATTCAGCAATGGAATGAGTATGAAAACATTAAAGATCAATGTTTAGTATGGATAAGAAATACTGATACTCAAATACATGCCGTTGATTTAAAAGCCACATTGCCAGAAAAGCAAGAGCAGTTCAATAAGTTCCAAGAATTACAAGGCGAAGTTCGCGCCAAGGAACTCGAAATCGATAATATCACCGAAAAAGCTCAGTCCCTATATACGGGTGTCTTAGGACCTCGTGGCTCTCAAATATCTGATTTAACTGTGAAATACCAAGCGTTGAACCAAAAAGTTAAGGATTTAACAAACAGATGGCAGCAGTATGTAAAAACACACCAAGAATTTACTAGCAACGTCGCTGAATGCTCTCAATGGATTGAAGAATTGAGAGATAAACTAGATTTTTGCGCAGACTTAAGCTCATGTTCTCAAGATGACTTAGAGACGAAGTTAGTATTAATACAAAACCTTCTGTTGACTAAAGATGAAGGATTTACAAAAGTTCAATCACTGGTTGAGTTGGCTCAAAATGTCATGGCCAACACAGCCCCAACAGGACACGAAGCTATCAACAATTCTTTGGTAGCATTACAAGAACAATGGTCTGCACTGTTATCAAGAATGATTGAAACAAAGAACATGTTAGATGATTCAGTCACTAAGTGGGCCGGATTTTTAGAGCAAATACAGTTAATAGAAAAAAGTAATACTTGGCTCGAAAATATGCTCGCAGAATTATCTCCGTTTGAAGCATCAATGTCCGACAAACGAGCACAGGTTGAAAAACTTAAGGAAGTTGAAGAAAAAGCACGTTGCGATCGAATTGATGTAGACACCTTAAAAGCTAAAGCTGCTGAAATGCTCGCAAGTGGTCAACAAAATCAAGTAGCCTCAAAAGCACAAGGAACTTTAAATAAATTTGATTCACTTTATGATAAAATCAAGAAGTTGTTAGCAGATCGTGAGGAGCAATATAAAGACCATAGGTTATACAAAGAAGCCCATGATGAGTTAATTCAATGGCTTAGTAGAGCTAGGGAAAAGGTACCATCCCTGAAATCTAAACCTTTAAGTGACAAGCTAGCAATTGAAAACTCGGTTGCACCACTTGATGCATTAATTAATAAACAAGCTCAAGGAGAACTATTATTAGAGCATCTTCAGCATACGGGCGAAGTCGTACTAGCTAGTACCTCACCCGAGGGGCAGGCTATAATTAAGAATGAGATGAAGGCATTAAAAGAGAGCTTCGATGACCTATTCAATGAGATCAAACAACAAAAGACCCAACTTGAGCACACCGTAAGTCAATGGCGTGAATACAAAGACGAGTATGAAAGACTATCTGACTGGCTCCAACAGAAAGAAATCCTCATCAAAAATCACAAGTTGGCTTTACTCGGGACAGCCAAAGAAAAGGGTGCTCAGGTGAATGAAGTCAAAGAAATTGTCGATCAATTGCATAAAGGCAAGGCTGATATAGATAGCTTTAATGCATCTGCATCTGGTCTTCTTTCGTCACATCTCGACACATATGTTAACAATCAACTAAGACACCTGAACTCTAGATATCAAGTTTTGGTAAATATGGCAAATGACGTTCTTAAAAAAGTTGAAACCAACTACGAGCAACATCAAAACTATGATGATAACTATGTGAAAACTAAGAAATGGATTGATGATGCGTGGGAAATCACTCGAAGTGGTAGTGATACTGGAAGCAACACCAGTAAAGAAGCTTTACAGAAACGTTTAGAACAGATAGAAGATCTTTTGAAACGACGAGAAGAGGGCCAAAATTTAGTCCACGCTACTGTTAACAGCGGAGAAAAAGTACTAAGAAATACAAGATCTGATGGTAAGGATAAGATCAATACAGAGTTAAAGGAATTGCAAAACGAATGGGATCGTCTAGTCAAAAAGATGACAACTGCAAAAGTGCATCTCGAAACTGCATTACTTCAATGGGCAGATTATAGTTCTAGTTATTCGCAGCTACAACAATGGATTACTGACAGAGAAGCAAAACTCCAAGAAGTGTGTGAGCAGAAGGTTGCCAAGTCTAAAAAGGGCCAGGACCGCCTTGCGGGTCTTACTACTGGTCTTAGTCTGGGCGAACGTAAGGCCACACTCCGTCAAACAAACAATATTGTACAAGATATCGTTTCGTTTGAACCCATGATTCAGTCTGTAACTTCTAAGGCTTCGGAACTTATGCAACAAGCTCCGGCGTCTGAAATTACCAGCAAATATGAAACTCTTTCTAAACAAGCTAAAGATTTATATGAAAAGCAGAAGGAAACAGTAGAACAACACCAGGCATTCATCGATGCTGGTTCAGATTTTGTCCAATGGATAAGAGCCGCTAAGGAGAAATTAGGGAAGTGCTCGGATGCAACAGGAGATAAGGAATCTTTGAGCAGTAAAATATCTCAATTGAAAGTTTTGGAAAGTGAATTGCCTCAAGGTCAAGCAAAACTGCAGAAGGCTCTTGAACAGGGCGAAATTGCCTGTGGTTTGGCTGATGAAGAAGACCGAGAGGATATTGAAGAAGAAGTGGCTCTTATGCAAGAAGAGTATGATACATATGTGTAAGTATAAATTTGTACTTTTTCCTTATGATACTCATGATATTTTAACAAGATTGATTGAAATTTAAATATTATCATTAATTTTGAGGTACTTTTATTTAAAAGCACGTAATGAAAGTAAATAAGGAAAACGGTTCAAGGGCTTTAGGTCCCCGTTTTACTTTAGTTGGCTGAGAGAAAGAAAAAAACCGAAGAAAAATAAATCTCATAATTACATTTATCTCTATGCTATGTAGCATTAGCGCGACAGTACGTTTGATACTTTTGACATTATTTTCAGGGAGCAACTAAACAATACTAAGGCTCTGATAGAAGGTGGTATCGTAAAGTGGACAGAGTATGAAGAGCAGTACAAGGAAGCCTTGGATTGGTTGTCGAAGACTGAAAAACTAGTTCAATCATTCAACAAGCTGCAAAATAACTTAGAACAGAAGAAAGTTGTTCTTGAAGAGTTCCAGGTTTGTGTTAATTTACTATTCGTTATTTTTAAATTACTATTAATCCAAATTAAATTAAATGTAAATGTAACGCAATTAGTGTTTAGGTCCAATTTTCCGTTTACAAATATTGTTTTAATGTATATTGCGCACAACAGAATGAACCAACCGACCGATCACAATAGAACGTTACAGTTTTTCGTTTTTGCCCACTATTTCACCATATTTTCATTTAATAATTTCCATGATTTTTTATCATTAGGGTCACCTCCAAACCCTATTCGATTGGCAAGCGGAGCTCGATAAGCTGAACGTACGAGCGCAAACCTTGTTAGAGACATGCTCGGATACCCGCGTTTCTAACGGAATAACCCAGCTCACCACCAAGTACAACGCACTGCTGTCTCTCGCCAAGGAGGTTATGAAGAGACTGGAACTGCACTATCAGGTTAGTTACATTGGCTGACTTGAGCTTTTGATCAGTCCTTGGCGTTTCTGAGAAACTGAATGTATGATTCAATCCAATATATTCGTTCTAATTTTTTAGGAACATCAACAACATAACGCTCTATATGGAGAATGCCAAGACTGGCTCGACAGGACGCGCGAAAAACTAAACCAATGCGCGGAAATACCAAACACCTTGCAAGAGGTCAACGCCAAACTAAATACCGTAAAATTACTACGCCAGTCCCTAGAACAAGGTCAGAACAAACTGAGATATCTTCTAGAGTTAAAAGAAAAGGTCATAATGAACACGGAGCAGGCTGGTGCGGCCAAGATTCAAGAGGATACAGACAATTTGAAACAAGAGTTTGATAAGTTAATAGCTGACCTGCAAGACGTGAGAAACAAGCTGACCAACAGAGCGGCGCAGTTTGATGATATATCTAAGGTGAGTGTTGATGATCAGTATCTATAATTTAATTGTTAGAGTCTAGAGTCTATAATTTAACTGCCTATTGCCAGAATTCCGAGTGCCGGGTGACTAGCAACATTCAATACTTAATTTATTCTCTTTAATCTTTATCACAGATCCATAAGTTGTTAGTGGAATGGTTGGATGATATAGACCAGAAGATACAGTCCGACGACTCTCTTCTCAACGATCTGTCGGAGAAGAAAGCTAAATTGGAGAAGTTCAAGACCTTCAATAGAGACATAGACTCTCACAAGGACTTAGTCAAAAAATTAAATGAAAAACTGCAAGAAGATACGTCATTAAAGTCCAAAGAAATAGAAGATACCTTGAAACGATACGAGGACATTAGAAAGACTGTTAGCGAGATGATTGGGGTGAGTAATAAAGTATAGACAATAGACATTAAGTTTTATTAGTACTAGAAAGTAAATAAATATCTCCTTACGAGTTCAGATAGGACTTCACTCCTATTTAAGGTTGGACGTTTTCTTTCATTCTTTTTTTCCAGTTTGCTAATTTATAATAATAATATAATAATTTATAATATAAAAAAAATATTGTTAATTACTTTCCGTGATCTTTACACACATATTTGTCTATAGAAATTGGAAGAATACGTCAATTCACACATCCAGTACAAAGAATCGTATGACAACTTCTACGACTGGATCCGTAACTGCAAGATTGAGATCCAGCAATGTTCCGACTCGCATGGCGAAAAAGAGGAAGTGCAGAAGAAACTTAAGAGCGTCAACATCATCATTTCTTCGCTGCCCAAAGGAGAGGCTTTGCTCAAAAAGGCAATCAAACTGAGTGAAGCAGTGTTACAAACTACTGGTATTGAAGGCAAGGACAGCATTAACCAGGAAATAAAGCAACTGAAGATAGAATGGGAAAACTTGCAGCAGATATGCAAGGATACCAAGAAGTTGCTAGAGAAATGCCTCTCTGCGTGGTCGGACTTCCTCGAAACATCGGACAAGATGAGCAAGTGGGTAAAAGAGTTTGATGGCAAGCTCAACGCTGTGCAGAAAGTCGATAAAATCACGCCCGAGTACTTGGAAAAGTGTCGCGTAAGTGGAACTTTTACTCAATGCTTAGTGTTCTACTATTAACTAAGGTAGTAGCTGCTTACAGAATAAAAAATTGTTAATATATATTTATATTAAAATGTGTAACTTTATATTGCAGGACTTATTAGCACAAGCATTAGCCAACAAGCATGTTCTGGAAGAACTCAATGATAGATGCGAAAATCTTATGGAGCTAAGTGCATGCGCGTGGGTACGTGATAAGACAGTCAACTTGCAAACTGAATACACGTCTCTATTGACAAAGATCCAAGGTCTAGTTTCCAATGGCGAAAAGAACTTGTCAGATCATACAGAGTTCATAAAGGCCAAACAAGAACTGCAACAATGGTTGGAAACAGCTCATGGGACTGTACAAGATTCGATTGGCGTAGGTGACATCGATACCACAAAAGACAAACTGGAAACGATCAAGCTGGTTAGCAACCGCATGACTGAAGGTCATCACCTATTAGTCGTTCTGCAAGAAGCCTTTAAAAAGGCTCTGAATAACACGCCTCCTGAAGAACAAGATGGTTTACGTAACGATGTCAAGGTACTACAAGAAAGTTGGGATCAGTTGAAAATCGATCTGAACTCTATAACCGCTCAACTTAAAGCAGCCATTGGTAAATGGGAGGACTTTGAGGAGTCCAAAAACAAGATAAACCAATGGATCAAGGCAACCGAAGAAAACCTAGACAAAGTACCTCCAACAGGTGGAGAATTAGGTGAAATGAAGACTCTTCTTGAAAAATACAAGCATATCGAAGACGAAATCGATAACAAACGACCCGAACTAGATAGACTTAAGGGTGAAGCTGCCGAATTAAGCTCCTGGGCAAGAAAACCAGCTGTCAGAGAATCTGTGACAGAAATCGAGAAGAAATGCAACGCTTTAAGAGCAAAGTGCGCGGCAAGGAAAGCTGAATTAGAATCTGAAATTAAAGATTACAATCAATATCACCAATCGCTACAGGACACCGAGAAATGGTTATTGCAAATTTCCTTCCAACTCATGGCCCACAACTCTTTGTACATCGCCAATCGCGAGCAAACAGAGGAGCAACTGGCTCAACACGCAGTTCTGTTGGATGACATTCAGAAGTATAGGTCGACACTCGACGACTTAGAAGCTAAAGGTAGGGCTCAGATAGAGCGCTACGAAGCCACAACGCCATCTGTCCGTGACACAGTCGGGAAGCAGCTGAAGAACGTGAACGACAGCCACAAGAGTCTACTGGCCACTGCTCTCCAGATCGAGCGCCGTCTGAGGGAAGGGTTGGCGAAGTTCAAAGAGTACGAAGACACCCTGGAGAGTATTCTTAACAATCTGGACGAGTGTGAACCTGCTATCACTGAGCTGGATGTCCCTGTTGATGGATTGTCGCACGGTCGTGACTTGCTTGAAAAAGCTAGGGTGAGTTTTATTTGGTATTTAAATTTTGAAATGATTCTATATAGTTCTGCCATGTTAGGTTTAAGAAATTTAAGAGTTGCCATTAGAATCTAGGTAAGAATTTTCACTCATTACTCAAATAATATTTAAATAATTTCTCTATCAATTCATTGTACACATTTCTACAAGCAGATACAACCAAATTAACCGACGTGTAATTTTCGGCAATGCCCAACTAAATTCAGATTTTTACGAGGCTCATAATCCCTATCGGTCGTCAAGTCGCGACATAGACTGTTTGTACTTCTAAAAAAAGTTTGCAAAAAAATGTAAACACTTACGAATCATGTAATGGTCAAATCCGTTGTACGTCCCACAGGGCCTCCACAACCGGCTGCAAACGGAGAAGTCGCGGCTGTCAGCCGCCGTGGCGGCGTGCTCGGCGGCCGCCGCGTCCGTGTCGCGCCCGTCGTCGCCGGCCGACTCTGCCCCGCTGCCCGTGCCCCCGCGGGAGCTGTACGTGCGCGCGCGCCTCGAGGACCTCATCGACCAGGTATTGAGGCTGTCCGGCTCTGTGCTCGCTTCTCAAGTATTCACTTCTATCGGGGACTGATCGTTGAGGCATTAACCCTTAACAGTCAGTCCCTCTAACACTTGCGTGCTAGAGTGGCTATACTATACAAAAAGTTTTGAAGTAAGAATAACGAATTTGGAACCTTATAAATGAAGTCCTTATTGAGTGGTTATTAAGTACCTAATAGTATTCTGAATAAGATTTAATATTTTTAAAGAATTTTGATTCATTATTTAAGTTTGAGCAATAACTAGGACAGGTGTTTTGTATTTTTAATTCTCTTGCTAAGCCTTAGTCAAATAGATCTCAATGCATTCTCAAAATATTAGTATTACATATAGGTATTAATTTTAAGTAACAGAAAACCTTTTAATATTTTTAATTGATTACTAATTACTACGTACTAATTTCTAAGTGTTGTTTTGCAATTTAATTGATTTTTAAGTTTGCCAGGTCCGAAAAAGAACAGAACCAACGAGTTTTTATAATCTGTGTAACGTATGATTTACGTAAGATTTTTAATAATACATAGTTAAATGGCGGTGGTAGTTTAGTGTAGTTAGTTCAGTGAGATCTGTACAGGCTTTCGTTGGCAATGTATTTTTTGCACCTGGTATCACTCATTAGGCAGGCATACATACATATTGTGAAATGGGACCATTTCATTACTGGCAATGTTTATTGATATACCATTCAAACTTTATATATTTTTTATTTTTTTATTTTTATTTAATGGTAATGTCACAGTTGATGTGTAGCCAGCCTGTTGAAGAATTAAGACAATTTTATATTTAATGATAGCAATTCCATATTATTATTATCTATTTCTGTCTGCTGATAGATTGACAGTAAAGAAAATATATTCAATAAATTACCTACATACTAATATCTCCTTTATGTAGTAATAAATTAATTTACCTACCATTTAACAATTCGTCTTATGAAATAATAATATAAATAAATTGTCTTGATTCACAATGTAAATACACTGTTTATTTAAATGATGTGTGTGATATTTATTAGCACAGTTTTATCATCGTTAAGTGTGATTCACGTGTGTGAGCTGTTTTAAGTGTGCACGAAACTTACCTGACACAATGTAATAAGCACTACACACATATACCTACCTACATACATCTAACGATACAACATTAAGTGCATTTAAAATTGACTCAATAATTACTATAAAATCTATACTAATATTATAGAGAGGAAAGATTTGATTGCTTGTTTGTTAGAATGAATAGGCTCCGAAACCACTGGACCGATTTAAAAAATTCCTTTTGTATATGATAGTTACATTCATGAGGAAGGTTATAGGCTATCAAGCATTAGTTACTAT
>DWAV01000274.1:0-22561 GCA_018231305.1 Noctuana lactifera
TATAAATAATATGTATAATTGTTTATGCAAAACATAGGGCCTTGATTTCTCATTACGTCAGTCATCGGTGCAAAGACGTGCCGCGACCCGCGAGGACGCCCGCAACTCGTAAATTCCATGTTATTCCAACACGTTTATTGCTGCCTTGCCTTATCGTGTAATGCAGTCATCTGGAAAATCTGTCCTTATTCGAGAACATTAAAAAATTATACTTACTGGTCGGACGTACTGAAGAATCATAATTATCTTCGACAAAAGCTAAATTAACAATTTGTCATTGGACACTTTTTGTGAATTCATAAGGAACACCGTTAAAGTTAATTACGGTAAAAACGGTCTCCAACTATCAATGGAGCTATAATCTGGAATACCTATATTTATTTGTTTACTTTGTTTTTGTTCAACGTAAAACAACAAACTTTGAACTTTGTTGAGTCTTAATTGTAAGATTCATGAAAATTTTCTGAATAGCACTAGAACAATAAACATGTGGGTAATTCATCTTAGTCACTTCTCGCTATAACTAGGCAATATTATTTAAGTGAATAGGCAGATACATTTTCATATAATCTGTCATTGAAACATCATCTTCACAGTTAATGATAAGCACTGAACTCTGAACGTGGCTGCTGGGCTAATTCATGATCATGATTGATTCATTAGCCGAGTATTATTTACTATTAAGTGGTATTCGTTCTGTATTGTACCGATAATGATTTTCCGTTGTCAGTACTTTGCATAGTATGAATGTCTTCATAATTTGCATTTTAATTAACGTCTAGAGTTCTAATACTCGAGAAGGTGCTAGGTAAAGAAGATTTAACTATAACACCCCTCCCGCCCCGGCTTTGAACTTTTATCAAAACCATTTTCCTGTAATATACCTTTATCTCAGCAACTTTCCTTATTTGACTCGATTTCCTAAAAGATTTAGAGATTTAAAGAAATGTTTTTATCATTTACAAAATAGGTACCTGTTAATAAACGATTCATTATCATTACCTAAGAAATTGGTAAAGAATGTAGTCGCGATTATAAATACACTAGAATGCATTGAGTTTTAATGCTCCTATGTTTGCCCGCCAATAAAAGATATCACGTGAAAAATTAACAAATGTACCTAGATTCGTTGGCTGATAACTGATAACAGTATGTGAATTGTGAAGTACATACACTTTATACAAGTGAATCATTGGTTACGTTACGGAACATCGCGGGCGCACCAGTATGTCGACCTTGGGCGCTGTACTATTGTACTTGAACTGGGGATACCAATGGAAGCCTATATGTTCATTTTTGGTTATTCATATTACATTTTCCATTAAAGGAATCTGATTGAGGCTGAAAACCATTGCTTGATTAAATTTTTGTATGGTTGCGAAAAACCCCGGCAGTAAATAATTTCAGTGACATTCATGTAACTCACTTAAAAAATAAATATAGTTTTTTCGCTCTCTTGGCAATTAAATTCGTTTCATATGGCAATTGTCATCTTCTTTTCTTTAATAACATAAGGACTATCCTTTTAGCGTTTAAATCAACTCTTACAGTTTACATAAACCTATCGTAGTATCCTTAAGCGGCGAATGGTGGTGTGAAGTGAGGTAAATTTTATAATGCGACATAAAAACATATATTGTTTCCTCAAGGAGGTGAAATCGTGGGCGAGGTGATGGACCGCCTGCACGCCAAGCGCGGCTTCCTCACAGGTACGTCTGGTCCCGGGCTCCTGCGGCTGTCGTACTGAGATATTCAAGAAAATAAATAACAGCCGTCACATTTTGCCTTTATCTATGTCTGGATTCTTTATATTCTCTTGATATATCGTGTTTGAGAGTGTATAAAATAGATTGATATGGCGGA
The DNA here is from genome assembly GCA_018231305.1 of Noctuana lactifera. Taxonomy (NCBI): domain Eukaryota; kingdom Metazoa; phylum Arthropoda; class Insecta; order Lepidoptera; family Hesperiidae; genus Noctuana; species Noctuana lactifera. Next base: position 1,864 of record DWAV01000274.1, read on the forward strand.
TTTCTAAGAATCAGTGGATCTCTAAGGTTCCTTTCTTTTAACTATGTTAATTTTTAATAGACGCACCTTAAGTCTCAGTACGATTAGCTGTAGGTATGTGTTTGTGTCGTTGCTCACGCTGGCTATACTTCACATTGTACGGGGCAGGCATACGTGTTCGTGTCTTCTTTTCTAGTATTTTCTGGTTAACAATTTTGAAGTCAAACTTCCGTTTACTTCTTTTTATGTCCTTATCTTTTCATGTCCTTCTGGAGACTTCAAGCGATTTATGTGCTTTACCAGCAATGTGTTCTACGCTTAATATCTATATGTATATAAGGCAAACCTGACTCACTGACTTCTATATCAACGCACAGCTGAAAATACTGTACCTAGTTTATTATATAGTGTTTAACTGTTTAACCTAAAATAAATATATATACGAGTAGTTCAGAATTAAAAAATAAAGGACTGAAAATATTATTACTGGGATTTTCAAAAAATATCCTTCTTCCCATCTCTCATCATCTCTTCTCGCAATTATGAAGCTTACTTCATGTTAATCACTTAACATCACCCCACTATATCTACTTGGTCATTCAATTTTTACTTTTGAGAAATAAGTTTGCCTCTTTGAAGTCGGCTGTGTCTGCAGCACTTTATGTTCAAAATACAATGTTAATAAAAGTATTGCTTCAAGGTAGCAGTGAATGTGGCTTAACATAAATATGTGATTGATATTATATAAACTTTACATTAACTTTAAACACTATCAGGAGTGGAGCATTTCTTAATGAAAATACTTATAGAGCCGCTAGTTAGTGCGTGGTGTGCAATAAACAGGTTTTATATTTTCCTTTCGAGGAATTTGCACGTAACGTAAGTGCGTTCGTTTCGTCATCAGCCAGCAACGTGACTCCTTGATCTATCTTGTTTAACATTCGAATGATAAGCCTTTAACAAACACCTAAATGTAATCCTGAAGAAATGTCTGTTGCTGTGAATTCGAAAAATGATAAAGCGAGTACAATTTCATTTTAGTAAAACTTTATTTCTTTTTTAATGAGCTTCAGTGTAATTTCCTTATGACACGGTTATGATTCCTTTAATTTCTGCTACTTGGGTTCGAATAAAAATACGATAGCATCAGTGAGTTAAGTGTGGCATCAATGAGTCATCATCAGACGTTTCATGTTCCACTCGACGTCGAAGCAGGAACCACGCTGGCACGCAGCATGAGTCGGCGGCACGGCGCTAGTGCTAACTGCTAATACGGAAATGTAATTTGGGACGTACCGGATAATATGCGTATTGTCCACGTACCGGTGCTAACCAGTTATTGGGAGCAGGCAATTTGAATTACTTAGAACTTGTGAATTGATATTGATCCTTTATCCTTTTTTCACGAATAATTGAAATCGGAATTTCTAAATTTAGAAATACATTGACTTCTCACCTAAATCAAAAGAAATAATACCTATAAATATAAATGTTGCCAGTGCAGGGACTTAATTAGAATGTAGACATACATTGTTTCAAATGTTATTTTAAGGGGTTTAAGTTTCACGGGGAAACGAATGTTCGTTCAAAGATCACAGTAACATGGAATAAAAAAATAATAGTATATTAAATTGTAGATTGTGTATATTCGTCAATTTCCTTTAAGACTTACCTATATAATTTTACTTTGCAGTATTTGCTTTGCAGAACATAATTTAATCGTATCGTTTAACATCAGTGCGATATTAGATATGAATTTCTTTTATCTGTGTCGTTATATTGATTCATGGAACAGAAGTTAGTAAGAATAACAGTTTACTTATCGTTGATACCGGGAATGATTGGGACTGTATCGAGAGATTACAACTGGGTCGGCAGACTGGCGACATTGGAGTGGGGGATGGATATCAAAGGGGGAAAATTACTTTTCAACACTTATCTACATAGGTATCTTCTGGAAGGAAACTTCTTCTAGGAAGGATCTGACGGATATTCTCGTCTGATGAATTCCACATGAATATATTCTATGGTTGATTGCAACAGGTTATCATAAACCTCTGGAGCAACTGACACAGAATCTGGACATGGAGTAACCGTGTCGTGGCTATGGGAGCGCGACTGATTACTTTCGCCGCTCGAACAATGTACTCACACGTTTGTTCACATAAATACTTTTATTGTTATAATTAATTTTGAGGGCATACCTCTTGCACGTCCGCTAATACTCTATCACGGTTTGGGAAATATTATTTTACACACAGATGGTTAATTAGTTTATTTTGGCATACCTATTACAGTACATTAAATTCTTCCAAGAACAGATCGAAGGCTTGAATAATTCCTGCAAATGTGTATGCTATGTAAATATTTAAATTACCATATTTGAGGTATATTCTCGTCAAAGAACTTGGTGCTCGATGTGTTAAGTGATTGTCTACAGAAGTGTGCGTGTTCGCGATCAGTGGAAGTGTCGCAAATTGTCCCAAGTCGATGCTCCGGCGTCTTACATCAGTTCCAGCGCCCGCCAGCCGTGACCACCTACCTGCACGGATGGGTTCTGCTCGCACTTATGTAACTGCAGACTTCGATTTTACACATAATGTTTTAAAGCGGCTGATTTGTTTCTTTACTGGTATTTCCGACTGTTCGATGTCTAGAAAGTATTGTTAGCTGAAATCGCTTCAACGATGTATTCTAGTTGAACTTAGAACATTATTGGACCATGTTTCAACGTAGGTTTCTCGTACCTAGATTCAAACAATTCACGTTCCCAAAATTAACATGATAATTAATTTATTCTCAAAAAAATCAAACGTCAATTCTGTTACAGACGTCAGGTTGACATTAGAAACTATGTATATATTTATATCAGTTATAAGTGAGTACTTATTCGGTGATAAAGTTGAAAGTAGATCGTCGTTTAAATTTCGTGCTTGCCTGTTTATTGCACGCGGCATTTAATTGTGCTGAGGGCATTGTTCGCACGTCCGGTCGTCCGCTGTGACATCACTGTTCGGACACATCTGAGCAGCATCCATTGTTGCTCGCTCGACCCACTTGCTTTCAATGACCACCATTGTGATCGCTCGTGAGCATGCACCACACACTATTCTAAATTCGAATCATTTGTTTCCGTTGTGTATCTCCGCTCCATTTCATTCCACCAACTTCAGACCTCGTTGATCGGTGAATCAGCGCACTGTGTCAATATCAACATGAATAAATCCTGTATGACATAGTAACCTATCTATAAAGTGGCCATTCTTGTTTTAAATGACTACATGCGGGCTATTTCAGAACGTTGAATTTAATGGTCTCAGCAGAAAATTTTATATATCTTTGTATGTAATTATGTAGGTAATGAGATATTCACTTATGCAGGTGACTATAATGGTCAGCCAGATAACAATTTTGATTTTTCAGAACAGAAGATGTGATAAGAAAACTACGAAACAAATTGTGTTACTAATAGTTAACCTAAGTATTATATAATTACAAAATTAATTAGTTGATCGGATTGAATTGCAACATGATGCGGCGTATCTTAAAAATAGACAGAGACTATTACTTTATTTTACTTGTAAAAGTTACGAAACCCAGAAATTACGTTACCGCTGTAGAAAATTGATGGGAGTTAAGTGTAATGTAAGCGTGGAATGGCGACCTTAGCTACTCGTATAAAGTAGACTTACAGGTGCGTCATTATGGAAAAAAAAATAACGCTAATAAAAAAAATTAAATTTTTTTAGGTTGGACCACCCTTATAAATTTGAGGTATGAAAAATAGCTTCCGTCCCATTCTTAGACCTACTAAATATACACACAAAATTTCATAAGAATCGGTCAAGCCATTTCGGAGGAGTTTGACAACAAACACTGGCACGAGAATTTTCAACCGACTTCAAAAAAGGAGGAGGTTTTCAATTCGACCGTATTTTATATGTTAGAGATATAACTGAGCATTGATGTCAACATGTATTGTAGTATCAGTTTACAATGAGACCGATTTACCGGCGCTGTGTTGCATGCGGGAACTATCGAGGGATCGTTGAACCATGTTGGATTGAAGTCAAGTTTACGGTTAACATATTGTAATGTATACATTTAGTTGCCAAATCGTGTACGTAAGCCTATATTGAATAAAGCTAGTGTGTTATATAGGGCTAAATGTTCGGGGAACACACCTCAAGTTAACCATACTTATACATATAAATGGGTTTACGAAAATAGATTTGGAGGACAATTCAAACGAGTATGAGTATTTACACCGAACTCGTATCTATACTACCTATATCTTATTGTTCCTGAATTCCAGACATTTTACGTGCTGTTAATCACCAACAGAATGTGAAACCTTATATTCTGAATTCTAAGATAAATTTCAATTTATCTTTTTTATTATTATAATTTATAAATATTGACTATTCGTAAGGAAGGTTGATAATTGTATTATAGAATCTTAAAGAATTGCCTCTACTTCTACGATCAATAGTTCCACACACATAACGGTTATAAATATTACGGCGGGATTCCGTGATAATGATCACGGGAGGCGAAGGTGACTCCAGTGCGTAGCGTCCGATGTACGGACTGCGGCGACGTGCTGAGTGAGAATGCTTGCGTGCACGAATGCTCGCAGGACTCCAGATATTGCCGCAATATTGATAAATAGCCCGCGATTTCCGCGACATTCGGCGACAATTCCGGGTTTGGCATTTTTGATGCATCCTATTAAATGTCAACGTGTCCCCTTGTCCTTAACATTGTCGGGAACTTTGCCTGTGGTCTACACATTTATTATTTTCTTAATTTGATGTCCATATTCAAGAACTTTGAACACATTATGTGGGACAAAGTTAAAATGGTCTGTTTTCTTTAAAATACTTGCCTTGTCAACATTTTAATAATAATGTACTGTACGTAGTTGACAAAAATCTCTCGTATGTTCATTCGTTACTTTATCAATGTATGTTTTGATATTATTACGTGCCCTATTTGTATGATCGATTATTATGAATGAAGTTGTATTTATAACCCTCGTCTTATTTGTTGTTGTAGCTATTACTCCATGTTCCAGTTACTTTGCCTATTTCGAACTTTTTTCAAACGTTTTTTGCGACAAAATCTGTCTTTATTTGCTTTGTTCTAATGTTCAAACGCTCAGTATTAGTGATAGCATCCTCATAACTTTAATCTCTCAAGCCCATCGACCTAACTGTTGCAACCGAGCAACTTTCCATCCGTTTCCCTGCGCGCAGCTAATGATTGTAAAACAAAACGTGGCCTCACTTCCGCGACCACACGCCCATTTCACTCGCCACGTGCTTCGCGTGCGTCCCTACTACCATTGAGAAACTACGATTAATATTTCATTCAGATCATTTTCATATCACGTGTAATCTGAGGCTTACGAGGCTCGTATATTAATCCACGGGGCCTATTTCCTAGAGATTTATTGTTATAATCACCAGGAAGTATTACGTACTTACTCATTAAAAAGATTCTTATGAATTCTTTACCAACATTATTCAGGAATTTCTTACGCTATAGACTGTTTATAATCTTAATGCTAGTCTTCAAAGATAAATTCGTATGCCAGGCCAATAAATGAATCTAATTGTTATGGCGTCAAATGTAATCTGAATGTCTATTATTATCTACGTGACGACATCAACGTTATTGTTCAAATATTTTCCTATTTAAACATATTAATATTTATCTCGTGAAAAAAAAACAAAGGAATCATAATATTTCGCCACATGGTAACCATTTCAAAGTTATATTTTTTCAAAATGGTACGCCGATTTGAAGAAAATATGTTTTTTATTAATAAAGTGTCCTTGTGTCTGCACCAAGGCCGTTGCAAGTGGACAGTGGTCAGCAGAGCGATTATGGCAACAGCCGCAATTGTGGCGTGGGCCGGTGACGGATGCGCATCCTCCTTAGCGAGGATACCTGTATCCTGCACCGCTGCCACTGGCGTCTCAGCCTTGAGATGTAATTCCCAATTTCGTCCATAAGGAAATTGCTTCGGTTCCAGTTAACACCTCCGAGCTAGGTGCCACTTTTATTTAGTAACGAATCTTGTTCAAGCGGATCTGTTTGGGGAATAATGACTCTAGGTACTCGTTCATTTTCAAAGTTGTTAAAAATAAGTTTTATATTTTCTGGTGTTAATGTGGCTTAGTATTAATATCCGAGAAAAGGATGGTCCTTTTGCTTTAGGTAATTTTTAATTTAGGTAATATGGAACGCTGTATTTTAATTTTAGAAATATTATAAACTAGGTAAGTTTATTTTCAACTTTGGTGACTTAGAAATAGTTGACTACTGCCACGTTTTAGTAACTACTTCAGAGTTAAGCAGGATATATCTGCAATCGCAAGCAAATAGCCAAGTACCATTTTTGACGTAAATGACTCACTACACTACATAATTCAATATCGCTCGTACATTTGCTGACCGCAGCCGAGCCACTTCACAGCGGTATTCATGATTCATTTTTAATCTACACGTCTGCTCGATAAAGTCATGGTGGTAACGTGGTTTGAAATTTATAAAATATAGGCAGGCACCGGTCTAGCTCAAGTAGTATTATCGTTGCTAATAGTTTGTTATATGATTTATGCTTTCGATTTGATCATAAGAACATAAGAACGATCGAAAGAAATCACTACTCACGCGATATTCGGAAGAACACCCTTGGATTTTTGCTAATATTTGTATACGATGAACAATAAAAATAAACGTAAGACGTTATAAGATATTCTCTTAGCATACTTGCTCATAATTATCTCTGAAAGCAATGCTTGCAAAATGAAATGGCTCCAATACCAATTAGTACTTGTTTCCGATGAATCATATTGGATGCAAGACGTTCAAAAGCAAATTGTTCAAGCACATAATTGTTGTATCGAATATTTGCCATTCCGTTAAAGTTAATTTCAACTAAAACCTTGATAGCACATGGAAAGTCAACAATGTTTAATGTTTTCATTAGTATTAGTAACGTGTTAATACCGTGCATTGCGTGAGCTCACAGCAGCACAGCCTACTCACAGCTCACTGCCACAATGGTACCGTCTAAAATTAAACGTTTATGAAATTTATTTAAATACTAGCTGTGCCCCCGGTTTCACCCGCGATAAGAATTGCAACGTAACGCTTGATAGCCTATAAGCCTTCCTCGGACAATTGGACTATCTAATACTAAAAGAATTTTTCAAATCGGTCCACGGTTCCACCCGCGTTAAGAATTGTAACGTAATACTTTATAGCCTATAAGTCCTATAACTTTCCTCATTAATGTAGCTATCATACACAAAAAGATTTTTTCAAATCCGACTTGTAGTTTCAGAGATTAGCGCGTTCAAACAAACAACCCTTCAGCTTTATATATTAGTATAGATATAGATTAGAAGTTAGAGCATGATAAGTCTACTCAATTATCACTGTCTTTACAAAGTTTTGGTTCCTTTCTATTGTGAAATTGAACATGAAACGAATTTAATCAATAATGTTAATCTTCTGAAACCATCGAATCCTGATCATATTTTGTATGCGTATAATGAACAATGTCCCGGTCGTGGCGGCGTCGCCGCATACACTTTCACTGCACCAGCGATCTAGTACACACTCATTGCGTTGACTGCTGTAACATGTACAGAGGACTTCGCAGAGACTTCGCTTTGAATACCTCCATTGTGAATGTGGGAAATTGTCGTCTCTTAGTCACCTCGTATTTATATGTATTAGCATCACAGTCACGCTTTTCTGAATTTTTCATTTCTTTGTTCAGACACTGTGCTGTTTGATGCCTGAGCCAATTGTGAAACTGAACTGTATTCAGATCGGATCCACTGTAATTATTGGAAATCTTTCATTTATAATTCTCTCTTTTAACTTCATAAAATAATTAAAGATCCGTGTGATGTGATCATGTGATATCCCTATAACCGGAAAAGTCCTAAATACTAATTTTTATTGTACCTAAATCGTTCAAAGAATCCACGTAAAATCGATTAAATGAATTATATGAAATCTAAAACTGTATACACACGTATTTAATACCAATGTAATTTTAATTTTGGTAATAATGTCGTAATAAAGCAGATCTGTGTCATAACAATGTTTTGCAACGTCATAAATGTAATGTTTCTTGCTTTTGCACAACAAATTGTATGACATTGGTTTGCGCGAAATGTAATAAGGAAATTCTTGTCATATCGGAACGCATATTATTATCCACATTTTATTCTCCCTTCCTGCTTTTAATAGTTTCGGTTTAATAAGAAAAATAAAAGTCATAATAATACAATGGAACCTCGCTTATTAGTTACAGGTACTTTCAATCATAACTTTTTTTGTATTAATTGGACCATAATAATTAAACATACAAATCTAATTCATAATTTATTATTTATTCTCTGTGAACCCAGAATTGTTTTCATAATTGGTGACATGAGTTTGGACAGCAAATGTATAAAGAAGCAGCCGCATCCATTACCCCAGTTTGTTAAGTACAAGAACAATTTCACATGTCCATACAAGTGCCAGCACCCAGTTCGTTGTATTGTTGTTCATACGATGCATGTCACGTAACGTGAAAGTTTAAATTGAATCTATAAACAAATTTAACGGTTCATTATTCACCGCTCTGCTCTATTTGCTGGCCGAAGGAACTATAAGCGTTTCCTTGCAAGTAATTACCACACTTTTTGTTAGCGGGTGATCCACTACAGTCGGCCGCTTTGCAAAAACAACTGTTAGTTAAAATACCGTGACTCGGCCTTCTGTTTCCACTGTCTGAATCCACTGGCCTACATTCAATTCATTGTTCTATACACATTCAATCAATGCTTGATCCAATAGATTGTCAAACGAAACGTTACGTATCGTCTTATAGTAATTGTGTCTCGTGAACGTGCGTTGATAGATTTTAAACCTTAAGGGACTCGAATACAACCTACGTATGCAGCGCTATCATTATTAAATGGACCATAATAGCCTGGAATGAATGTGACGAGAAATATTTGTATGAAAACAATTCGCGCAACGAAGTGAGCAGTGCAGTGAATAGACGACCTTGTGGGTGTGTACCGAGTTAAAGCTCAGTTTAGTTGAGTCCAATGACGGTTGTATCGCTGTCGTCCATTTATCATTGTTGTGGTTGTGGTCACTCTACTCACCTAATTTGCAGAGGTGTCTGCTATGTTAGGTAATTTTGCTATAACGATGGTTATTTTTAAACCTGTACCATAACATAGTTAGTGGTTATGTTTGAACTATGATGTTTTTCAGTAAAGCCTCGAATTTTTCGAACAACTTCTAAAGAGAGATGTCTTCATAGAACTAATCTTGTGTTAGAGATAGAGCAAGACGAAGTTACTACCTACAGTTTGAAATCTAAGGCTTGTATTAAAACGTGGTGGAAAACTTGATAGTCTCCCTTACAAGACCTATTTTCTTTCTTTCTAATTCTCTTGAATCATTAGTTTAGTCAGTTTAATGATAACTTATAACTGCATAAGATATAAGATATTGATTCACTTTAACTAAATGGAATTGCATTGACCCTAATACTGTGTCATGGTCCATCATCTATGAAGAATATTGAGATTAATGTCAGTTTTATATGCAAATACAAGGGTGAATTGGAAAGTTCGCGACCTGGCAAGCTAATAACTATTTTATTTTTACAACATTACTCGTATATCTATCTATAGACATATTTTTTGGCTATCCCAGTATAAAGTTTTAGTTCATAGTATTTTCTACCTTTAAGTTATAGTGCGTCAAAGCAGATGGAACAGATACCAAATTACTGGTTGCCGTGCAGTTATCCGAAGGTTTCGAACAGCAGGGCGGTCGCCGTTGTATTAAAATCTTAACGCTTTGTTTGCATTTTGGACACGTACCTACACTTCTTAGTGCATGTCTGGTTTTAGCGAATTGGACGAGGCAATATTTAGAGTTTCGATGTTACTAACCAGTTCTATCTATGTATCATTTAAAATAACTTTAGGTTCTTATGTACTTTCTGATAAGTCTTCGACTTAGGTTCACTTTCCTTTCATTTAGGTATATAAATTAGATTATTTTAACCAATATCAATCCGTTTATTCGGCTTCCATATAGAAGGAAAAGTTTCGTGTGTTTTTCTTACCGCACTTTCACTCCAACACCCACTCCCAGGGTGGACTGGTAAACAATGCCATTAGAAATAAACGTAATTAAGTATCCACTTGTATCCCCTTAGGTACATTAAGGTGCGATGTACTGTAAAATTAAAAGAACAGTTAATATTTTTTGTAAGTTTATATTATCATAAGCTTTGTAGCATTTTACAATTTTACTTTGTACTTTATGGGTCAGGCTGCCATCATTAACAAACAGTCATTGACCTTAGGCCTTTGACTGTGCGGTTAATTTGTTACTTGCATGTAAGAGTCTGTTATGGTAAGCAGGCTGTTCTCAATTACCTACTACTCGTACAATAGCATTAAGCAGGGCATCAAAACAAAAACAAAAAGATTTGCATGTTGGCTGCACTCGTGGGTACGAGAGGAGCTGAGTCCGCTGAACGTGTGATGTGTGCATGTAGCTTTTGTTGCAAATCAACAATAAATTAGTTAAATTTATAATTTTATTCTAAAAGAAAGATATTATGATCATGTTGGACGATTTTATGTAAAATTGTCTAAAGTACATAATAAATAGGCTTATTATCTTCAAAATTTTTAATTTGTAAATTTGTACGATTTGGTTGATGATATATTATATTATATTATTTACATAATTTAGTATATAAGTATTCTATTTATACATATAAAACTATGTTGAGGGAAGAGCAACCTGTCCTAACACAGGTTTTATAACTTAACGTATCAGTAAAAACATTTATGTATAATTGCAATATGTAAACATATTTGATTTTTGAATATTCGTGGCAAATAATTTCCAGGTGGCGCGTTCGAAGGCGTAGAGGATCAGGTGTCGCCGTTCGGCTACGGGCGCGGCGAGGGCGTGGACGCGGGCCACGGCGACCCCGAGTGGATCTGCAGCAAGGAGAAGCCGCAGTACGACCAGATCTTCCAGTCGCTGAACCCCATCGACGGGAAGGTCACCGGCGCCGGTACGCTCCTACACTCGCACTCACTCGCACCACACTCGCTCGGTCTCGGTACACGCCCGCACCCGCGCGGCTCCTTAGTCCTCGACGCCGCCTTGCAAGCGCTGCTCTCTTCCACACAGAACTGTTCCCAACTAACCGAGCTTTGCACCACTATTAAACACAAGGACGAGCACAATTCGGGTGACAGTTTCGATAAAATCGCCGACAACTTAACCGTTGCGACGCAAAATTGTAACATGCTCACACAATTTCTCCTCAATGAGTCCATGCAATATGTAAGCCATAGCAGCATGTCTCCTGCCGTCTCTATACACAGTTTCAATGAATCGTTGGCTGGTCGCGAGTCCAGCAGACCAGAATCTAGGAATGAGGCGGCAACTGAGCTAATAGACGAATCGAATAGTGATTCTGAATCGGAAACCGAAACCGCCCCCGCTTTTAACGTCGACTTACCACAGGAACCGTCATTATCTACTTTTCGATCAATCTTTATTTCTATTAAAATAATATTCCTGTTAGTCCTCAATTTGATAACGATAATGATAACAGTGGAATGTCTGTTTATCGGTGCCGTGTACTCTCTCACCGGCGAGTTGTTTGTCGAGTTCAGCGTGGCCAAGTCGCCGCCCAGCTGGCTCGACAAGGCGAAGGCCCTGGTGCTAGGCCCTCAAGAGGAAACCGTTCGGATATACTCAATCTTTCAATTCCTCTATCGTCATAATATAGTCAGCCTTTTAAAGTATCTTACGAACAATATTGAGAATGAAGTATAGAATAACTTAAATTATATTTCTAAACCGTTTCGCTTGTCCTTATGTTTGATAAAAATTGTTAAAAATAATCTCTAGATTTAGGCAATTGTAAGTGATAGTGCCGGCAATTGTGATACGTATCAATATTTTTTAAATCAATTATTTATTTTAGGTATACCTAGTAGGTTGGTTTTATTCCTTTTAGCATATAATTTACCTGTATATAAAAAATAAACTTAAAATGGAGATCAATCCTGATTTCGGACCTAAGTATTAAAAAACGAGCACTCAAGATGAATCTCCATTTAAAGTTCTTATCAATGCAGGTCTAGTCTTTACCATGTTCATCGTTAATCATAACATTTTCATTGCATGCACATTGTACATGTACTTATTTACACAATTCGATTAGATTTTGATAAAGAAAACCTAACTGATTGATGACCTAACTGATGAAAACCTAACCTAACCTAACCTAACTTAACCTAACCTAACTGATTGTTTGTGATCTCAATTATTTATTTATTACAAGACGTACATATATATAGATGGATGTATCGCAGGCCCGAGGACAGAGCCCTGCGGTACTCCACTTAATATTTGTGTCCCCCACATAAGTCACATAACATTAACCCCAGCATGTATGCCAGTCCCCCGAGTCCGCTTGGCGAGCTCAGCTGACGCCCGTTTGTTCAACAGCGGCCAAGACGGAGATGGTGAAGTCGAAGCTGCCCAACTCCGTGCTCGGCAAGATCTGGAAGCTGTCCGACATCGACAAGGACGGCTTCCTCGACCACGACGAGTTCGCGCTCGCCATGCACCTCATCCGCGTCAAGATCGACGGCCACGACCTCCCCTCCGACCTGCCGCCGCACCTCGTGCCGCCCTCCAAGCGCAACTGAACTGCGCCCCGCTAGATGGCGCTACTGGCAACGAGTTTTCTCGACCGAAGCACTGTATTGTAAAGAATTGTATTGTGATGATAAGATAAATGGAAACTTATGTTGTTGATAAAATCTTTAATGATTGTGTTAAAAACTTCTTAAAGAGGTGCAGTTTGTTCGTGTTCACGTAACTGAAATGGTTGAAGCAAATCGTTGCAAGTAACGCCGCGGGCAGTCGTCGCTGGTGTGAAGTGTGAACTGTAGCGCTATCACGAATAATAAACAGCTACGTTAAGTAATCGAGTTACGCACCTAATGTCACTTTAAACATACGATGTTTAGTTCCCGATACGCCCGATACGGGGCGCTGTTCCCATACAAAATGTAACAGTTACTACACGATGACGGTTTTGTAAAATGTTCGTGATAGGGCTACAGGTACGTTTGTGCGTAACACGAGAGCACATCACCAATGTTCGTTCTGTATCAACAAAACTATGAACTGTAAAAAAATGTATCGCCTTATTGAAAATAGTTCTGTAACGTACTAAGAAAAACCACGGAACAAAGAGTAATCTTTTATATTGTGCTTTTCGATTAATTAATGTGTGAAGTTGCCACGCTTGTTCCCGTACTAAAATCGTTCTCTGTTCCGTGGGAAAACGTGCAGAGTGAATGTTGGCTAATGAGCTTTGTGCTGGTGAAATATATTATGTCCCTAGATTAGCACAATTGCATACTGTATTCATTTTTATTTTTTACCTTGAATTGAACATATGACAGTCGCGCATCACGTACTCACATCCATGTTTGCTTCAGTTTGTTAGTAAAATGAAGATATATTGTATCGATTAGTTGAGGTTGGGCTGTGAGTATCCCTTTCCAAACACTCTTTCCTCTGTGTGGCAGAGGGCGCTGCGGTCGGATACCAAACTACACACATATACGACTATACGTATGTATACCGTATTTTATTATTATCACATAAAAAGCGTAAGAAATATTTAATTTTATGTACATTTGTATGTACGCTACGTGCAGGCTCTAGTTGCAATATAAAACCTGTTATTTAAGTTGATCAAAATTTTTGGTGTATTTTCTTATTTACTTTCTATGTATACAATCTTTGAGATGATTTATATTGTTATGAGAGGCACGATCCGTCGGTGTTGCCTGCGGGCCGCGGGTTGCGGGTTGCGGGTTGCGGGCTGCGGGCTGCGGGCTGCGGGCAGCGCTGGGGGTTGCAGTGGCCAATGTGTAGCTTTACTTAATTTATTCAGCGGTTTGTGGTGCTGCAGAGTTTACGTATTAATGATAGTGATGTAGCGATATATTATTTTGTCATCATTATCGTCAATTTATTTTAAGTACATTTTTTCTTAATTCGCAGTTAGTGTCTATTTTTTTAATTTTAAATTTTATTTAAAAGTCATAATGGATGCATGCTTTTTTATTGACATTTCATTAGCGATAATTTTATGTAATAAGTCGTTCCTATTAGTGATGTCTGGGCACATGAACAATATATCAGTTAATAAATTTTTCGACCATCTGTAGACAGCTGGAGACCCAAGCTGCAGTGGACTTCATCAGTGAAGGCTCAGGGTCTAAATAGCATCGTACTCTTTCCTGATTCCAAATAATTTTTTAAGTTTCATAATTTTATTTATGTTCGGCATTTATTTGAGACTTCATTATACACAGTGCCTTCGCTGTTATAACTAATGTAAGGGATGTTAAGGTTTCTGCGGAGGGTTGCCATCAGGCTCACCGGTTACTTCTGAGAGTTCTATGTAAATACGGAATTTTGTATGTTACATTTTTTGGAATGTATTTAGGCACCTTGTTCAGTGACAAGTGAGCGGAGAGAGCAGTTTGTAGGTAGGAAGTTGGAATGCCTTTAACTGAATGAGGTGCATAATATTTTTACATTTGCTACTGTGTGTACATAAAGATATTGAATGTATTTATCATAAATTATACACAGAGTGTAATAAATAGTTAAGAAAATCCATCTAACTTTTATTCTCTATCCTTTTTGTCATAGAGTCAATATGAATTAGACATTGCATGCCTGCAACTCTTTTTGTGTGCCCCTGCTGGGCATATTTCTCCCCACAATTGGGGAAAGCCTAGAGCCATACTGCTCCAATAAAATCACCATGTTACATATACAGCCTTCCATGACATGACAAACCCTATTTGTTGTCCCTGCTAGCAGTTATTGCAGTCGCTGGTTGCCTATTACTGCCATGATGGTCCATAACTATAACTTCACAAGAAACTTCAACTGACAACATTTAATTTTCAGTTATCTACACTGAATACTTTTGTATTGGAAACCGACACACAATGTATTAAGTGGAAGCAACCGGACACACATTCACAATATACAATAGTGGCTACGCTTGCAAGGATTGTAGGTGTCTTTGAACTAGTTATTCAAACACTTGGTATTTACTTACTATTTAATTTTTTCAAGACAGCAACCTGATGAAAAGACATTATCTTGAAACATTTTTTATTAATATAACCAATAATCCTTAGACATTACTATATTTTGAGGGTAAACGTGTCCAAGACCCTCACTAATTTTAATTTTCAATACATATAAATCTATATTTCTTTATATTTAGATTAGAGTTCTTACATAAAGTGAATATTGCAATTTGAAGGCTCTACAATATTGCCAAGTAATGTGATGAAGTACAGCATAAAGTTTGAACAAGAAGTAAATTTCAATGTGAACTTACAAGTAATACCCATGCTCCTCGTACCTGATGTTCAAGGGTTATCGCAATGATGACACTCTGATTGAGCTACAAACAATTCAAATTAATCGTTTGAAATAAGAACAATGTAAGTATTTTTTACACACAATTTACAATATTGACAACACAGAATTGTAAGTCAGGAACAGGCATCTCAATGATTGAATTCATGACAGAATCTTAAAACATAATATACCTCTCACAAGTTGCATTTACTGAGCTGGTGGGGGATTGGGCGGCCCGTCGGGGCCGGGCGGGCGCACCTGGCGGCGAAGGTTCTCCACTAGATCGGGATTGGCATTCTGCATGTGCTGGGCCAATGCCTGTCCCGCCTGGATAAGGGCCTCCATACCGAGAGGGTTCGCATCTGCATTCTGCTGAGATACATTAGGTGTACCCATAAGACCAGAAATGATATTTTGCATATTGGGATCGGACAGCATTTCAGAAGCCATGTTGAGAAGCTGTGGATTCTGCAAGAGGCCGCCGAAGTCGAGCTGGTTGGCGCCGGGGCCGCGCTCGGCCACGCGCTCCTCCGCCAGCTTGAGGTTCTGCTTGTAGGAGTCGTTGTCGGGCTCGAGCTGCGAGGCGCGCGCGAAGGCGGCCCGCGCCTCGCGGTGGCGCTCCAGCGCCGTGAGCGCGATGCCGAGTCGGCCGTGCGCCTTGCCGTAGTTCGGCTGCAGCGCCAGCGCCGCCATGCAGTCCGCCACGGCCGCCTCGTTGTGCCCCAGCTTGAACTGAGCCGCCGCCCGGTTACAGAAGTACACCGCGTTCCTCGGATCTATTTCGATGGCCCGGGAATACTTCTCCAGCGCCTCGCGGTATTTCTCCACCTTCATCAGTTCGTTGCCTTCGTTTTTTAGCTTTTCGGCCGCGGCCTTGTTCGCCTCGGCGCCGCCGCGCTGCTGCCTCACCAATTGCAGGAGATCGACGCCGCGGGCCAGCTCCTCCGGCGTGAGATCGTAGGCTGCTCTTATGCATTGCACTCCGACCTCCACGCTTTCCTTAGAGTCTGAATTCAGCGTGTTACCTTCGAGCTGTTGATTAAGGAAGTTTACTATACTTGCCGCTACGATCTTTGCTTCGTCCGACATTTTAATATAGGTATTATAACGGAAAAATACTTCTACTGATATTGAATAAAACAAATTGTTTTATTTATGTACTTTATGAGTTAAAATAAATTTACACACGACAAAAAATACAGCGCCACAGAATTATGACGACATGACAACATGAAAAATGAAATTGCATTGACTTGACAGCCGACATTTGACAATTTAATTTGACACAAAAGAGCGGCCATCATTACTTTTAAAAAGTTATTACGATACGAATGAGAGGCTTTTGGCTTTGCTCATTTTGTAGAATCTATGTCATCAAATAATTAAAACGTGGAGGCCTTGCTTGTTATTAACAAAATGGCCAAGCGGTTGAAAAAAAAGGCGAAGTTAAGATAATAATAATATGAAATAAGTAATAAGAGTTTATACACTTTCTGATCTTATCCGATCCGATGGTAATTACCGGATGAAGTGAGAATGTATCGTCAGGAAGACATGTTAGACGGTGAGTTTATTATTTAATGATACCTACTCGTATATTTTCTTTGATTTCACTTGCAATGCTCCAGGCTTCCCCCGACTCTACAGGCCAATTGTAGAGTATGCTTCAGCGTTAGTGGTCAACCCGTGTCTGATGTTGTCAAACCGCCCAAAGGCCTCCAATCAAGTTTGACTTGGTTTCTGATGAATGGAGTGTCTATAGGAGTAAATATTTTTTCCCCTTTTTGGATTCTTTTGAATAATTTTTTTTTGCATTTTGTTTTTCTTTTTTATGTTAAAAAAAATTTTTTTTTTCCTTAAATAAAGCAATCTTTAATTAAAAAAGTCACCATTTTTATTAATGATTTTTATATACTAAATACATTTTTATCTTAAACACTTACAGTTAGCATATAAATATATAGTTTACAGTAATACTTACAATTTAATTAAAATAATTATTAAGAAATAGATCAGAAGCTTTACATCTTTTATGGTAAATGTTATTATGGTGATTTTACAGGCATGTAAGCATGTAACAGGCATGTAAGGCAGGACTAGTTCTTCCTGCGGGGGGCAGCGTGGCGCTCAGTCGTGCAGCTCGGCCCAGTGCGGGTGGTGCGGCGGCGTGGTGTGCAGCAGGCAGGGCCAGTCGCGCAGGCGGCGCGGCGCGGCGAGGCGCGCGAACTGGTCCCGCGGCAGCGCGCGCGCGCCTCCGTCGGCCGCCCCGCACAGCGCGCCGCCCGCCCACGCCACCGCGTTGTCCGCCGCCGGCGCGCGGTGGAACTTGAACGACGCCAGCTGCAGACGATCCCTGCACATACATTTATTTACAAAATGCATACCTCTTAAAATAAATTAAATGAAAATGAAATACTAGTTACTTGTAAGGCGGCTGCGTGACGAGGTGGCGCAGCTCGTCGGCGAGACGCGCCTTGAGCCCCGGCAGCGCCGCCGTGCCGCCCGTCACCAGCACGTTCTCCGCCAGCGCGCGCCGCGCGTCTATCGGATACTGCAATGCGGTACGATGGACTGATCACGTTAAACGACCGAACAAGCATTGTGCTACAATACAGGCAGGTCCTGCAGCAGCGCGGGGCAGTGTGATGCAGTGTGATGTGTGAGGTGAGGTTACCATCATGATGCACTGCAGCACGATGTCGGGCAGCGAGGCGAGCTCGTTGTCGCGCGCGAACAGCAGCTCGGCGGGCCGCCAGCGCGCGCCGCCCGACACCCGCACGGCGCCGCGCGGCCCGGGGTACTTGCCGCCGCAGGGCTCCGCCGCCTCCCCGCCGGACATGGCAAGCGCGCGCGTGCGCCCCGCCACGAAGCACATTCGCACTGGAATATCCTCCACATTAACTTTAAGCTAATATCAATCAATTATTACTGTTTTATAGTGTTCCAAAATAATCAAAAAAACAGCAAATTAATCTGCATCATAATGTTTATGTGGTTACCTTTAATGTCTTCGAGTACATCATCAGAGAGGTCCAGGCCGGGGCCGTTGTCGTCCCGCAGGCGGCTCGCCAGGTCGGCGACGAGCGCGCGCGCGCCCAGCGGCTGCGCCTGCATGGCCTGCAGCACCGGGCACCCGTGCACCACTGCAACCACCACATTCACTGTCACCCTCGCCTCACTCTCACCTCACCCTCACCCACACTCAAACAAACCACATTCAGATAGGACAGAGAGAAAATGTTATGTCGCTATGTCTATCCGTGTATTATGTTTAAAATCTGACATATAAGACATCTCCTTTTGTTATCACAAGAAGAGGTCCGGGTCTGTGTACCTTTTCGTACAGCTATTATTATTATTAAAATAAAACCATTCAAGTTCAATTCAATTCAAATTCAGTTTTTTTAACTATATATTTATTTATATAGCAGTTTTTTAGTAAGCATTCTGTCACACATTACAATATACATTTTTATTAATATATTGAAACGATGCAGCCAACTGGTATTGATACAAACCACAAATATCTATTTCCATGCACTCAACATTGGCTTCTGTAAATATCATTTTACAAATCTGCTACTGGTTTTCTTGCTACATGTTCAATGCTACATATTTCTGCATCTGACCTTTTTATAGCAACTTTCAACTGATCACAAATATCAATATTGTTTATTTAAATTCATCATTTAATTAAAGAAATTGCACAATATAATGTTTGACTATAACATAATGTTAAGGTATTGTTAGCTTTCACAGGTTTATTTATGGGTGTATCTGCATATTCTGCATACTTTATTTATTACAACAGAGCCAAGTTCTGAAATATATACCTGCGACAACCTCCGCCTCGAGCGCGCCTAGAGACACGATGAGAGCGACGGGGGCGCCCAGCGTCAACGCGCACATTCGCGGGCTGTCTGCCCACATTACTGCGGACACCTGACAACACACACATTTTGTTACCAGTATTGATAACCATAATTATGATGTCAATCACTCCATGGTATTTTTGTATGTAACTATTTACATTGGCTATGCAATTTGTTGGATATAACAAGTGTGTTAATGGCAACAAACATGGCAACATAACCAGACATATGGAAAGTAATGTAGCAATACTATAATCTATTCAAAAACCCAAACATTTTTTATGAGGCAACTTTATTACAGACACTGTGCCTTGCGATTTCACCCGTGTTATATATATTTTCCCAAAATTTCCCTTCACTGCTCTGCTTGTAGAGTGATGAAAAGTATACTATAACCAGCTCAGGAGTATGAAAAATAATTGTACCAAGTTTAGTTAAAATCCATTCAGTAGTTTTTGTTTTTATAAAGTTTAAACAGACAGACAGACAAAAATTTTACTGATTGCATTTTTGGCATCAATATCGATCCCTAGTCACCCCCTGATAGTTATTTTGGAAATATATTTTATGTACAGAATTGACCTCTCTATAGATTTATTATAAGTATAGATAGATAGACTGTCGACATGATGACGTATTTTTAGGATAAGTAAAGGTTAAGTAAAAGTTTTTTAGGTAAAGAATTTTGAAGCAGTCATCTAATCGTCATCTACGAGTAGGTATTTCTACTTTTACCTCATAAAAAATTACCTTTGCGTGTTAGGGCGGGTAATCACTGTCAGAATCGTAATGGGTTTTTTGTATTGTGTCCGGGGATTCAAACATTTTGTACCAGAGAAGAATAACTTGTAATCAAGTAGGTAACTTATATCCATGTAATTGCCTCTAAAACTAATGCTAAGATTTGAAATTAAATTTACGTAAACAACTGTTTTAAAACAAGCTTTTACTTAAATTGGTGCGCCTCCGTAATAAATATATACATATAAATAAAATTGGAGTGTCTGTTTGTAATACTCGTATTGAAATGACCGCTTTTTATTACATGCATATGAATATAAATTAAATACGGTACATACCTACACCAAAATAAATTTTACAATTTTTGTCTGTCTGTCTGTTTGTTCTATTCTAGCTAATCTCTGAAATGTATGGACCGACTTCGAACGAATTGCTACAAACCTACAAGTATCTATAGACGTAGTGCCTAATGCATTAGTTACATAAAACTATCGAACGAATTCGATAATTATTTAGCAGTTACAAAGGACAAGGGGTCGGTCTCAACGAAAACAATATAT